>VYXD01003999.1:547420-593399 GCA_013397195.1 Hylia prasina
TACATTTTGTAGGAAATTACGTTTTCATTATTCCACACGCAGAAGATGCAAACTTTGAAAAACTCCTACTTGAGTAAAATGTGTGCAACAGGACTAAATTGTCACTTTCCTAAGAGACCTAGTTGTTGATAAAAGAGGCAATTAACATGAAAAAAATCATTTTATACTTTGATTTTTTAAATATCACAACTGAAAAAAACCTAATGCATGTACTTGGAACAAAAATTGGCAGTTTCCTTTGAAATGAAAAAAAAAAGTCTATATTTCTATACTTATTTTCAAACTTTTTATTCCAACATAAAAGTTATGTTAAAATATGAAGTTCCTTATGTTTCAGAATGTCATTCAACCTAGCCAGAAAGAAATCAATTTTCTTAAACAAAAAATATTGGCTCTAGGAATTAAACTGTCTTTATATACTTATAACTATACACTTCCGTAACAAACAAAATATTTATATAACTGCAGAAAATATAATCCTTTAATCAATTTGGTGTAAGGTAAATAGCATACTAGGCAACTTTCTAGAATCAGAACAAACACTGATTTAACACAAACAGCAGTTAAAGAAAAGCTATGTTTTCCAAAGATGGGAAATAAATATAATGTTAAGCACTCTGTTGTAAGGCAGGAAAATCTAGCTATAAGTAGTGTAACATGTCTATGAATCTATGTTGAGTGGATGAAAACGTTACATAGGTAAACCCACACGTCCACACGTATTTATATGTATTTATTTTACATACGTATTCTCAGTGTCTCAATTTATTTTACAATATTTCATAAATAGCTAATCAGGCTAATCATAAAAGCTTTTTATGATTAGCAATTTAACTCTTTTTTTTTTTTTNTTTTATTTTTTTTTTTTTTTTTTTTTTTTTTTTTTTTTTTTCATATTGCAAACTACCTTAGCTGAAATGCAAATTTCTCCCCTGTGACAAGTGTTTTGGAATTCTGGCTGTGTGAGCATGTCAGTAAATGGCTAAAAGGAGCACCACCAGAAATAAAAAGATGAAACCTAACCACAGATGATTAAGGACTGGCACTTCAGGATAAGCAAACAGAAAAAAAGAAAACAGAAAATACAAGAACATTCTCTGAAAAAGAAACTGTTTTCTTTAGGAAATTTAATTTATTCATTCGTGGTTTATCAAGCAGAAGGGTCTTGAGAAGTTGAGCTCAGCAGCATTTTAGGACTGATCTTTTCACAAAGATGGACTGTTTATGAACAATTTTCCATTCCATGTTGGAATGGAAATATAAATGTTTTTAGGAGAAACTTTGCTAATTTCAAATCAAAATTAGAGTTATTTTGGACAAATATTTTTTACTGTTATTAATTCAATAAGAGATTTCTCTTTCTGCAGGTGGCCAATATCTTTCTGTCCGACCTCTTTTCTTTTTCTCAGAATTCAATTTATATTATCCTTGTATAGACACAATTTCCATTCTTATATTTTTAAAGAGTTACATCCAAGTTTCAAAAATGGTTATTTTCCTCCTTTCAACAATCATTTATTCTTTTCTAGTGTTGTGGGTCTTTTTACATACCTTGCCTCAAACAATTCACTCTGCAATGTAATATAAATTCAAAGACTCTCATTTGTTTGTCTTATCAAGTAAGTCTACAAGCTATGCAATTTATTCAGTGATATACTAGTTTGATGTGAGGAAATAAATTAGATTGTTACCTATATCTCTGGCTGAAGATAAGGATAATGGTTTCTTGCCAGAAAGTTTCCATTTTGGACAAAAACAGAAATAGACCTTTCAGAAAACACAGTGGTATAAAAAGAGATCAACTTTGGGAAACACATGATAAGGCACCTGGAACCTCTCAAAAAATTGATTAATCCCCCATTTAGCTTCTGCAGAAATATATCTCTACACTGATCTTTATTTAAAGAAAGATACAATGCAAACTCTAGTGAGTTACTGTGTAAAATAAATAAATGGACGACTTACTGGAAAAAATACTACTTAGTGTATTTATTTGACTGAGAATTTTAATATTCTTCAGATAATTTGTTATATATGTATATATAAATATATATATACACACACATATAAATACACCTTCACACCCACACATGCACACATACAACACAAGAGATTAAAACTAGATAAAACAGACTAGACTCAACTGTCACACCATCTACTATTTTATTTCAGGAATTCATGTTATATTGCAAGAGGAAATGTATACCTCTCTATCTTACATATTCTACTTCACCTTTTTCACTGTTTCTGATAAGAAAGATGTAAGAAGATGCTGAAAAGTCTAACAATCTATAAGGCTAAATACAAACCATAATTAAGCCAACATCTGTTGTATTTTTACCTTATTTGGTGGAGGTTATGCAATGGTTACGCATCTTTTTTTTTTAGGCTTTAGCAAACATATAATTATATGTGTCTTCCAAATTTCTGGAAGTATATTCATACAGGTCAATATATTTAAGGGCATATTTTTGACCTTACCTATAAAATATAAACATATTTTTGCAACTAAAATGAACTCTAGATACTAATTTTACAGTTATGTTGTATTTTGGATCTGAAACTGCCTGGCTAATAAATACACCTTATTTTGAAAATAAGGTCATCCGTATATGCTAATTATCTATAGGCCAATTACTTCTAATCTTACCAAAGAAGAAATGATGAATATCAGTAAACACACAAAATTTTATTTACACCAAATTTTAAAACTCATAGACACATAATAATGCTCATACATTCAGAATAAATAATGCAAATGCATTTCTCATGACAACCAGTCTTCAATTATATTCAAGACCTATTTTGCATAGTCATTGAATAAGTGGTACTCAAACAAAATGATGTATACTCTGTTGTGAATCATCTGATCACCCATCTCAGTGTATATAGCTCTATTGAGCGACTTCCATCCAACTATGATATTTTTCTGACCTTTAAGGTCTATACCTAACCCGCAGTAGTTGAATTTGCTGTTGCATATACCATGATCTAGTACCACTTTGGTACACTGAAATAAACTTGTGGATAAATTTGTCTGAGTCAGTTTACTGGATTTATCCCAGAATGACTCAAATAAATGTCCAGCATCTCCAGATTAATTTGAATTTTTTTTGTTTTAATTAATTGGAAATTTTGCTGGAACTTAATGCCTGCCCCTATAGTTCTACCCTAATAATATATAATTATAATAGCAGTTCGCACAGGAAAAAATTAAGAAAACCTTGAAAGCCCAAAATATGCACACACACACACACATAGACACACACAAGTCTTGCCAGTCTTAAAACTATTTTTCAAATACAAAAAACACTTAAAACGAAAAAAAAAAAGAATATTCTATCTAGGAAATACAATATGAGTTGTATTTCTCCAGAGGTGTGGATATCTAGTCCTCTGTGGATTATGTGGACTAAATCCCTTGAGTTACTCTAAAGTGATTGATTGTAATTAATGAAGTAATGGGCATATATATACAGAAATAAGAAATATTGGTCCACTGGAAAAAGGTCTATAACTTATAGTTTCCCTGAGAAATTCAATAGCTGACAAATTATATTAAAGAATATAAAGACATATCATATTTTAAAGCATGTGTTAAATGCAGAATTATGCATGTAGAAGGGAGTGTGAGATGTTTTAAAACATTGGTCATTTTTCAATTTATTCCAATAAATATGATCGCTTTGGTTTTTTATTTGTTTGTGAGTTTGGTGGTTGTTCTTTTTTGCTGTTGTTTTTGAGAGCAACTATCACTTCTGTTTTGCAACACAAAGAGTTTCAGAGTTTGCAAATCAAGTTAATTATCATTTGATACACAAAATTAATTTAGATGCCAGTACAAGAGAATCAGAAGTCCATGAGGTTTGCCTTGTGTCAGATTTACAACATATATAAAGTGATATCACTTAATCACAGAATCACAGAATCAACCAGGTCAGAAAAGGCCTCTGAAGTTATCAAGTCCAGCCCATGACCCAACACCACCTTGTCAAACAGACCATGGCACTTATCCAGTCTTTCCTTAACCACCTCTAAGGATGATGGCTCAACCACCTCCCTTACCGTGTCTAATACAAGGTAAGAATGATTTTGTTAAAGACTGCTTTTCTGAAAACAATAATTTTTTGTCAATTTCCTTGTGAGCATTTAAAAACTTAAGCAGTTGCCTGGAAATAGCCTGTGTCAACAAGGAGAAATTAATTATGGGAAACAGAATATTTTAAAGAATGGAGATATTTTTTAGCTGTACCAATAAGAGTGTTTTCCAGCTTTTTCATGAAGAAAGAAACATGTCATATCCTCTTCTCCCCACCTAGGTATCCATTTACCATTGATACTGCTCTTTACAGTGCAGTGATGAGGGCTTGCAGTAATGCTTATTCTGAAAAGCTTACACAATAGATTTATCACTTTCTGTATTCTGTGTACCATTTATGAAAGGAAAAGTGAAATCATTGCTAGCTGATACTTCTCTTTAGAAGTTCCTTGGATGGAAAAAGACACTATTTCAAATGCAAGGGGTTTATATAGCTTGGTAATATAGTTTACTAATATAGTTTAGATTTTTTCAGAAAATTACATTTAAATGTCTTTATGAATGAGCAATACTACTTAAACACACACAGATTGCTGCAATGAATTTCAGTAATGAGAGTTGTGGATTTTTTCATAAAGCATCACAGTTGTAAGACTGTTAAAAATACATTTAAATGTTGTAATAAAAATACCACACATCTTTTTCTGTGATGTAATTTGTTAAAATCTTCCATTAACATTTGACAGCCCTCCTTTCACTCTCATTTCAGATAATAGATATAGTGTACTCAATTTCTTGCCCTCTGAGAAAGTACTGGCAATGTCTTCTGACCTATAATCTATACTTAAAGGTTCAGTAGCTTTTTAGGAATGTTCATGGAGACTTTATTAATCTATAATAAACTCAGCTCTTCCACTTCATTTCGTGGCTGAATGTAACAGTATTTGCTTTCAAGACTAATTATAGAAGGCACAGCAGAACAGTCAAAATTATGCCCCTGGCATAATTACAATGCACTTTGTTTATCTCCATGCCTTTAAACACTATTCAACTATGCAACAGCTTCCTTTTGTCCTGGATATTTGTTTCTGAGAAATGACATTTAAATTACTAAACAAAAAATATTAAAGTGAGATGGCAAGAACAATTTAAATCTGATTGCAAGTGCAGGTAACCTCCAATTTAGAGAGCAGTCTGAAGAAACCAAGAGAACCAAAGCAAACAAACCCAAGATTGGTAGCAAAATACTCTACATAAAGGTTTATTTGAAAGCCATTTTTTCATACGAGGCGTCTTGTATGTGTTCTGTGATTATTTTACTGTTACTATAACCAGAGCATGTCTCTAAAAACCTCATGTCTTTCGTTTTTATACAAGTTTCTCTTATATACAATATTTACAAGAGAGGGAGTATAAATGTACTCTGCAGAGGATACTATAGAGAGCAACTAGAGTAGTAAAACACTTAACCTCTCCCATTTCTGTTACAGAGAGGGAAACAAGTATGAATCTAAGGGGCACTATAAAAATAAAATAATGACAGCAGCAGTCCTGGTTTAGTTCTGCTGTACAGATTAAACTCCTGGGACATCATCTGAGCAGATGTGGTAAGTCTTAATGCTTTGGTAAGAGCAAATATTGCATGAAGTCTAATTCATGTATGTAATGCCAGTCCATGCACTTCAAACAACACAAACTTTTTTGTTTATGCTTGTGTCAATTTTCAAGCACCTAGAATGAGAACATAACACAGTGCCTTAACTTATTTGAGTATATAAACCACTTCACTATCCCAAAACTGAAGATGTGATGGGTTTTATTATATTATTCATTATTTACAAATAACTTGGAGATCAAGAACAACATGCTATGTAATACATTATGCATTAGGGAGTAAACAAGACTCAAATGCACAGAAAAGGTTATATTTATTTTGTTTCTTTAATCCACTAATTCAAAGATAAAGCATTTACCTAAGATCAAAGATTCCAATGCAAACTCCAGTTTATGGATTTTGCAGCTGTCCTAATGGGGCTTGGAATACAAAAACTAATAACAACATCACTTTTCATTTTGTAGTACCTTTCATCTGAAGATCACAAAGTGTTTTCCAACTTCAATGAAGCTCACCTTAAAACAGCAAGTGATATACATGAGGGACACACAGGAATTTGTTCAACCCACTACTACTCATTGAAATTTATCTCTCTCGCTGTTATTTAAACACTGTAGCAAAGTTTAATAAGCTGAAGACCTCCCCCTCCTGTCCCCTGTATTTCAGTTTTGAATTATATTCAGTTAAAACTGATGGAATTCACACAGACATCATACAACTGAGTTGTAATTTGTCTAAGACACCAGGATTAGTGCCCTCAGTGCATGAAAAATGTCAAGAAATCTGAATTAACATATGTGGCTAGAAACCCATTTCTATGTTTTTGTTAAAAGAAATAAAACCACATTAATCCAGGAAAGCAAATTAATTGAAAATTGTACTACACTGTGCCAACCAGTGATGTTGGATTCCTGTGGAACTGGAAATAAGGTAGAAGGCCAGAAAATTCAAATACCTCAGGCAAACAGAACATTTGTTTATTAAAATTAAGTCTTATAAAAGTCTTATTAAGTCTTATTAAAATTAAAATTTAAAAAGACAAATAATCTTCAGTGATGTAGATGATCCTTTGAACTTTGTCCATGTAAATATAATGACTGACATTTAGCCATTCTGCCACATATAATTTAAAGAAAATATTTAACTAACTAACTAATAATTCTAGAGCATTTCTCTGCCATAATGGCAAAAGTCATATAAGGACATACAGATAAATTATAGTGATTCAGAATGGTTCTGAAGTCTACATATTTTTGATTCTGATAAGTACACAAAATCATTGGTTTACATCTTGAAGGTAAACACATAATAAAACCCTTTAGTTACCTTTCATGTCAGTATTCTAATACTCCAGAAGAATGAAGTTTTCTCTTCCACTTGTCCCTTATCTCTCAGATTTACTGAGATCACATTCAAACACTGCAATGTGTGTTATGCACACACCAAAGGTTAGTTCTGAGGGAGCTGGCATGCCAATGTCATGCAGTGTGTTGGCATGAAGAGATGATAACTTAGATTGTGGGAGCAGGTTAGCCAGGTGAATACCTTAGAACTGTTAATCAGATGACAAGTTAATAAACTTAGTTCTAAATTGGGAAACTTGGTAGTTTGCTACTTTCTGCAATATAGACTTGACAGATTTGTTTTTCTTAATACAAGGAGTACAATTTAAAATTTTCCTGCTGCTCTCCTTCTACAAATGCACTGTCAACACTTACTGACCTCAGGACTCAAGTGTTATTATAAAAAAAGTCTGCTGTAATGTTACTTGTTAGACACTATTTCCTTGTTAATTATTATATACTAACTTATTATCACTGGTTCCCAAATCCTTACATTGTGAGGACATGGAACAGATGCGAATGACAAGGGAAAAATAATTGTATTTTTTAATGTTTGATTTTTTTGGTAAAGAAATAACACTATTCAGTTTTATTATTATGTGTAGCTATGGGTTTATTACATAAGCCAAATGCACTTGCTTTTATGGATACAAAGCATGCTGTCTCATAACAACCACAGTTGTTCTTAGGTAGAACTAAAGACTAAAAGTCTTCTAAAAACTGTACTTTCTAAGTCTCATGATCGCATTTTTAACAATAATTTTAAAAAAGAAAAATAATATTGTATTCAGCCTTTTATTTAGGGAGTGTGAGGCTTTACTCATATGCTGTAAGCTACTTAAAACTGTGGTTTTTAATGTTCCCTTTTGCTAGATAGTATAAACAATCATCCAATTATCATACTGATCAGATATGTTTAGTCAATCACTCCAACAGCCACCTGAAAGTCCAGATCTTTGAGATGTGAATGTTATTTTTTCCAGGACATGAGCAATCTGGTCTAGCTTCACAGCTGACTCTTCTTTGAGGTGGGGATGTTCTGAGGTCCCTCTCAACCCAGGTTAAGATTAACCCAGATTAACCAACAAGTATGGTTCAGTAATTCAAAAGCACTACCATTTGTTTGATTTACTAAATTGTGGGTTTCATATTTATTAGCATTTTGAGTAAAAGAGACCCATCAGAGTGAACAGTTCTCATCTTGTGCCTTTAAAGAAGTGACTGTAGTATGAAATCTCCTAGTTTAAAAAAAAAAAGGCAACAAAAATCCAACCAAACCCTAAGCAAAATGAAAAACCCAAAGCCCAAAAACAAATCCTCAAAACCAACAAAATCAAAGAGCCAAATCAGACTACAAATGTACCATCGTATTCTAAATTTTAAGGATGTCTAGGGAAGCTATTTCAAGAATTAGGAAAAAAATATAGAACAGATTGCACATATATACCTTGTTAAAATAAACAGCTCTGTGTTTAGCTTACTTCACAGTAATAGCTTTCCTGTACTTTTCATATGGGTTTGTTTTTCTTGATGTGTCTGGCTGGAAGAAAGGTTTTATAAGTGCCTCTGTATCACTGCTCATTCTAGATTAGTGTGAAGAAAATTTTATTTTTCTTTTTGATTTTGCATTTTCTAGTGGCCTTCATGCAATCTCTTTAAAATGCTTTTTCTAACACATCTGGGATAACTAATCTGGTTCTTGAAAGGAAAATCCCTTCAGCAGCAAAATCTCTGCTCTGAATTGGTAACATTTGCTGCACTGGCCACACTCTGTTAACAGCTTTAATCACTTTCCTTGGGGTCTTATCTTGGATCATAACTTTAGCAATCAAAGCCAAGCTTTGATTTACTGGATAGAACTAAAACTGTCCCCTTATGTGGCTTATATTCTCTACCCTGCCTGTCATCTCTGGTCTTCATGGAGAAGCATTATTATGTGAGTTTTTGTGTTTTATCTGAGATCTTGTACATTATCTGGAGCATTATTAAACTATTTTGGAATGTACAGCATTTAGCTCTACATTTTGCTGTGCTTCATCATGCTATCAAATCTGTCTGCTTCTACAAGTTAAGTATTAATTCAGATATCAGACAAAATGTGTGTATATAAAAGTACAAGTTTACAAGTGGAAAGAATGCCAGATACATTTTTGGCAATGGCAATGAATTTGGGACAAACCTGTACTGAGAGGCCCTACGCAAAAATATGGGCCAATATTTATAACATTAAATTAGACAAATACCTTGATGTTCAGTGTCCATTATATCTGCATTTACTTTACTTATTTTGTGTTTAGAAGGAACATTCTCTGAAACTGCATTATTTTCAGGCAACTCTTGTTAGTGTTCTGAAACACATCTTTGAAGCACATTGTTTTTAAGCCTGTTTTATTGAGGACATGAAGATCTTCCCATGTCGCATGTCAGTAAATACATATTCCATCTTTTGCCCAACAAAAAAGTTTTCATTGAAACACAAGAAAAAAGTAGAGGCTTTACAAATATTGTGCTTCATGAATATAGACAACTTGCTAAAAGAGAAGTTCCACTGTGCAATCCAGCAAGGACAGAAGACTGTATGTTCCTTTATCCCCTCTAATATGTCAGAGAATCCATACAAATGAAAAAGTCATGAATTTTCCCACAAAAGTATTAATTAAGATCTCTTATTGTCAATGATAAGTCTATAAATGATAGAAAACCCCAAACTCATCAGAAACTATGTTTCATTAATTCTTCTCTTGATAGATCTGCTACATATATATTTGCTATCATAGTACTTTAGAACTAGTGTTTTTTAGATTTTTTTTCCCCATTCTTCAAATATGTTAAGAAATGTGTTCTAAACCTATCAGGTATATCTGAATAGTAGTACCCTCAGACAGCTTCTCTGACACCTGTATTCAGTGTCATGTTTTCCAGCAGTCTGTTGCTCAATAAATCTGTTCTTTCAGAAATCAGGAGAATGATACCTGAAATCTCCATGATAAATTAAGAGAGAGATGTCTGTTGCTCACAGGCACTGGGGTGGGCAAAGAGATATTCCTTACTGACAAAGTCTAGTTACCAATTCTGTGTCTATCAGAATTGTCTTTTTTGGACTTATTTTTATCCCAGACTCCAATCCTGTCGTGACTTTTTCTGGAGAATGAATCACAGCCATTTTAGCAAACCTACTTCAGCGAGTGGTGCACCAAGGACATATATATTGACTTCATATGTGCATAGAGTCTTGGTAGGCATTAACTTTTGAGTGCTGCCTCCAATGCAGGACTGATTTACAGGCCTGCTAAATTTTGTGATACTCTGTACGTGTTGTGGTAGGGATAGGAACCAAGAGGGACTTGGCTCCACACCAGCAAAGCCAAGGATCACCTCAAAGCTGGTTTCTGGTCTCCCCAGTTTCTATCAGGCACAGCCTTTTCCATAAGCATTTATTCTTTTTTCATTTATATTCCAAAAATACATTGATGTATCTCAGTATTATATATGCTTTGGGAGGATATCCACAGTACCTTCTACCAGCACCCTTTGTTCACAGTGAGACCTACAAACTTGTTTTAGGAGTCTTGTTTTCAAAAAGTTTAAACTCTGGTAATTTCACAGCTTTGATATCTCTCTTAGTAGACAGGCATGGCTATATTTCCTCTCCTAGAAACAGATATTCAACATTCAGATATAAGATATTCAATAGCAATTAGCTTAATGAAGAATACTCATTAAAATTATAGGTACATAAAATTAGTATATGAACTTCACTAGAGAAGTCTTTTAAATATAAATGCTCATCAATATAGCTCAGTTAGCCACAATTTTTTTCTTTAAGTTATCTCCCTTGAACCTCAAGTCAAGACTTTCCTTGCATGAGATTTTTTTTTCCTTCAGCCTCACAGTAACCTTTAAGATAGAGTGATCAGTTATAGCTTTGATTCATCTCCCCCAGGCAGGTGAATAATCACAACACATCATCAGGAGTCTCTGACAGTACTGAAGATGGCCTTCACTTCTGTTATCTTAGCAGAAGTTGCTGTTGGAAACACAACTTTTAGCTTTGTTTCCAAGGGTTAAGTACACCCAAAGTGTGTTCTTTTTAGTAGAGTCTCTAAGGTTTTGATAAAGTCTCAGCTGTGATTGAAAGGACCAGTTTCCTTTCCAACTGCTGATAATTCACTTACAAACTCAGGCACTCAAGTGAGCCAGTTCAGCTGAGAATGTAACAGCACAGATGTGTTTTCGGCTAATTTAGTTCTCTGAATGGGTGTACTGTGGGGACAGCGAATCATCAATGCTGGGACAAGGGAGGTGCTGAGGTGTTCAGAGTGGGAGCAGAAGGGATGAAGTGGCACCTTTGTCATCAGCTCACCACTGCAGTGGCTCAGCTTCCCTTGGTGCTGCTCTTTCACTTTTCTCTCTAGGGTCTTTGGCTCACACACAACTTTCTACTGTCTGCCTGACCTCACTACACAGGGACATGTTTTTTTTATTCACTCCTTCCACTTTTAGTTTGAAGTTTTCCGGCAAGACTGGTTATCTGAAACTAATTGGAAAGTTCATCTATACACACTCAGTGTTATGGCTCATAACAACATCCCAAGTGTTTGCTAGAGTTAGCCACAGTTTGCTTTCTCTGCTTTTTTGCCTTCAGCAGTGTTGATTTAGCCTAGTAAAATTATGAATTAAAGATCCCAATAAACCATGCTGATATCAAATATTTATCAGTCATTACAGAGCAGTCCCTATTCTACCTCAACATTCAATTCTTTTATCATGTGTGTATGTAACAGCAAAAAATCAAATAAACACTCCTTCAATAAAAGAGTAATTCTTGCAGAAATTTAACAGTAAATTTATAATAACTGGTAAATAATATTTGGAAACATTATTAAGAAGTCTAAAATTATTCAGAAAAAAATAAATAACTCAATCACCCAGAGTAAAGTGCCCGTGAATCTTTTTTAGAGGAAACCAAGCAGCCTATTGTGAGTAGTAATGCAAAGTGATGGACTCAAGAGATGAGGATATTTTCAAATACAGAAAACTAAAGAAGTTTTATGGCCCTGTCCCTTGTTCCAGCCACTACTGCCGAATTCATCTACAACAAATTGTTTTCCCTGGGTGTACTCTTCTGTGCTTAGGTTGCACATGTCTAGCAAACCAATATGCTTCCTGTGAGTTATCTAAATGAGTTATAATTTTTGCTCTTAGTTTGTAAATGCTTCCACTCTGTTGGCATCATATAACAATATGGCTTGCACTGGATCAACATTAACATTAGATGATTATGGGGCATTTTGTCAAAGAGAAAGTTCTTTTAAAAAATGTTTTGGTTCATATGTCCTCTACCAGATAACCTGTAATAGCAAAATGTAGCTATGTATTTCTACTTTTGGAACAGATTTTTTCCATAATTTTATTTAAATTTTTTAAAAATAGCTTTCATTTTAAGCTCTTTCCCTCCTACCTTAATATTTCCCAGGATTTATGAGGGTCTTGGAAAGTCTACAAGAACCAATTTAAAATATGTGGTTTATGAGTAATTAGTAGTGTTGTAAGATTATCTGGACTAACACACAAAGTCTATAAGATCATTTTAATTGTTTATGAAGACATTAGGACCAGGTTCCATGATGAATTCTCTTGGAACAAAAAATTAATCTTAAATTACTCCTGCAGGGGCTGATGAAAATTCCAAGTATGCATCAAGGACGCTGTCTTTTCAACTTCACTGACTGCTGAGAGTGTATATTTTAGATGTGTCTTGCACTGTTTTCTTTTGCATATTTAGTGAAATCGTGCCTGTAAGTGCACAAGATGTATTTGAAAATACCAGGTGTATAATTTAGATTGGCTGAGAAACTAGCAAGTGGGATTCTCTGAGCTTCAAAGGACCTGAATGTCTTCACATTACTCATGACTAAACATTACAGCATATGTCTGCACTCCAGGGTTCAGCACAGAATAAAGGTGTGCGAGTTTGTCTTAAAATAGCTTGAGCATTTGCTTGTGGCAATCTAACCCCCACAGCATGGAGCTCGGCGAGGGCAAATTTATCCAACTTTTCAGCTAGGTCTGTTTCACAGTGCAGACACAGTAATAAATAGAGATTGTTAGAAGTTAGCAAAACTATTTCATTTGTTATTTATTAGAAAAAATAAAGTAACTCAGCTAAAGCTGTTGGGAAAGAATTGAAGTAAATCAAAAACTGGCAACACCGGTAATTAGATCAGAACTTACATAGCTTAGAAACAGACATCTTCACAAGCAAATTGAGGTTTATTGTTCCTTACAAGGCAACAGATGAGTATATTTGAGAAGAAGAGATGGGGGGCGGTTGTTATTTGTCACTGAATATATAAGATTCTGTTCCTTGTGCTGATTACAGGGAAGGTAAAACTAGTACAGATCTGGTTTGTTACCAGCTTACAGCCTGTCACAAATGTCAGGAAAAATCTTATTCATGAGAAAGTTCTTTAGTTCTTTTTTATCTTCCAGGCTTTACACATTTAAAGGCATTGTAAGTACATAAAAAGAACTATGCCAGATCACAAGGAAAAACTTTGTCATCTTCAAAGCTGACCTTTTTTCAGGGCAAATGTGTATATTTATAATGACACAACATTGTAAAATGAGAATTTCTGTTACATATTTTTAGTTGCTTTTAAGCAGTTTGCCCTGGGATTAGTCTTCCTGAAAAATCTCAGTAAAATGTGATGAAGAACTGGTGTGAGGGATAAAATATTCTCTCTAAGGTAGAAAATATACATTTTATAATTTCTGTAAAGTTCTGACTAAATGTGGATGCTTTGCTAGTTTCTATAAATCTAAATGCACACAAATATGAAAGGATATTGAAATGTGGGGGTTGTTTGGATTTTCAGTGTGTACCAAAACAGTTTCATCCGTTCAGTACATTTGCTCCTTAACTACACAAATAAGGAGAAAAATGTCAGGTTTTTTTCTATTGCATAGAATTCACATTGAAGGTTGAAAATTTCAAAGACTTGACCAGATAGGAACCTGATGTGGGAAATGAAACCAATCTGTGCAATGTGTGACTGCAAAAGAGAAAATTAACAGAGGAATAAATAAAAATAAAAGGTATGAAGGAAAGGGCAAAAGGAAGATAAGGTTAATACCAAGAGACAGGCAGAAGCACAAGGGAATACCAAAATCAGGATCCATAAAACTCACACATCCCGCTTTGTGGAGTTCACTGTCCAAAATGACACCTCCTTTTCCATCAGAAAGTGGCCTGCTCAATGGCCAGGGCATTATGGCTTATATTTGTTCCACTGAGAATGAACTCAGTGTTAGCTTTAGTGGAGACTCTGTTTTCAAGGAATTTTGAGGAAACTTTGCATAATCATTTTCCTCTTTTCCTTTTGATAATCCAGGAAATCAAAACCAGAAGGCTCTATTAAACAAACTACCTTAACCCAAGGAATATTACAAATGACAGCCTCTAAATGAGGAAGTGACAGAATTAGTCATATGAACAAAATATCGCACTTTAAGCTACTTAAAATTGACATCAGATATTTTCAAGAATGATATACTATTGAAAAAAATTCAATTTGAGATGTGGTAAGCTCAGATGCTCCTGAGAAACACTTTTATACCTTTCTGCCTTACATAAAAATCCTTTTCTTTCTAAGAATAATACTTATAAAACAGGCAGGACTTTAAAGCCATAGAGGAATTGTGTAACCCCCTTTCTATGAGTTTCTTATTCCAAATAGGCTTGAACTCAGAAATAGATATTGTACCACAAAGCTACAGATGCTCAGTAGGAACTTTGCTTTGATGCCTCAGTCTCAGATTCTAAAATGCTAAGTGATCATATTAGACCACAAGGACTTTTTCCCCAAGCATATTTAATCACGGTTATTTTTAATGTTGATTTCTAATGACAAACATAATTTTTTTTTTGCATAATCTAATCTTGAATTAGTAAAAAAAAAAATCAATGTTTTATTGCCAAATAATAGGTGCCCTCACTGTCTTTATTGCATTTTCCTATTATGCTGATAAATAAATGTGTTCCAGAGATTAAATACCAATATTTCTATGTAGAAGTATGTGCATTGAAAACAATGTTCTTTGAAAACAATTGGTGCCTCTCTTCTGTTGTGACAATGGACATAAATTTGTAGACAAGAGTAGGGAAACCAAAATACATCTGACTGATTTTTTTCTTTGTGTGTTTCAAGGATGCTTTAAGCATTAATTGGAGACAACTCAAGCAGATTAATGTTTTATTATTGCAATTAGTACTTGGGAAAACAAAACAAAAACCAAAACGACAGTTTACTTTTTCAAGTTCACCAAGAACTTAAATTAAGCAGTGATACTAGACAAAGAAAGAAGTTTCTAACAAGCAGGCAGTCACTGGCCAGAGGAGATGTGGCTTTGCCTTAGGCCCTTCATGCAGTCAGTGATTAAGTGCCAGGAAATGGCTGACCTAGAGGTCACTGTTAGTCTTAATATAAACAGTTATAAATAAATCTGAGGGTATGAAGGCAAAAAGGCTGAGGTGTGCATTGTTAAAAGAGAAGGCAATTCAAGTTTCTTCTCCCTTGCACTAGTCCTAGGACGGTGTCATAGATACTGAAGAAGTCAGATATAATTCACACTGGGTTGAAATGGAAGTCAAAACCTTTGCAGGCTGGGTTTGTTGATAGTCTTGGGGTTTTTTATTTGGCAAAATGTGATATTTTATTGTGATATTGTAATGATTTTTGGGTTTTGGTGGTCTTGGTTATTTTTGGTTTTGTTGTTGTTCTTTGTTGGTTTTGCTTGTTTGAGGTTTTTTGTTTGCTTGTTTTGTTTTTTTCAGTTTTAGGGACAAAGGTACTTATACTGAAAAACTCAGTTTCATTGTGTTTCACATGATTTGAACTTAATTTGGCTTCTTTTTAAAATAATCAGTGGAGAAATCTTAATTCCATAGAATCACAAAATCATAGAATGACTTGAGTTGGAAGGGATCTTAAAGATTATCTGGTTCCAATCCCCTACTTTGGTGAGGGACATCTTCCAATACACCAGGTTGCCCAGGCCCCAATTCAGCCTGGGGATTTCATAACACATAGCAGTGGATTCATGTACAAATAGGACTATTGCACATTTTTAAGCTTTAAAGGGCTCAATATCAAAGTGGAAGTTTTATTCCCCTGACTTTTCACTGCTGAAGCTCAATATGATGAACCACTTGATTGAAACAAGACACTGGACAAGTGCAAAAGAAATTCTGCCTTAATGTGCAATTCTTGTTGGTGAAATTATTAATTCTTGACTGGCTTTGTACAGACTCAGAACACAGAATGAGTATTCATTGCTGTGTAACAAAGGAGATAATTTACTACTCCTTTGTCCTTTTTACTTATTGAATGTATTTCTTTTATTCCCTATCATATAAAATTGCTAAATTGGTTCCCTAGAGTTAATGAAGAAAGTTGTTTATTGGCATGGTGAGAAAGAAGAGTATGGCAACTATTGCTTTTGTTCTCAGCCTAAATTTAGGAAATTGTTCTACTGCTGATCGGGAAATCCTTAGTAAATTAAATCTTGATATTCTTTAAGCAGATATTGCCAGCCAGGCCAAAACTGTCTTTAACAGAGAAAAATTAGATAAAAGCAAGACCATTGCTGAATGTGTTGTGTTCTTTCATCTAATTCTGACTAGACAGCTTTGAGGAGAGAGGGTAGAACTGTTTCTTCCTTCATTCTACTCATCCATTAAGGAACTGAACCTAAATCAAAGAGATAAATTCAAATGAAACATAAATTAATTCTTCTTCCAGAGAAAGTGATATTGTTCACATTATAATCAATTAAACAGGCTTTACTTAAATGATGTCATTATTAGATTACAAAACAAAATTCAAAAAGTACTTTGACATTTGAATGCAGTCAGAGAAAGAGGTAGCCTAATGTTTTTGTATAACCCAGAATAGTGAATTGCTTCTGTTTCTAGAGATTCTATCCTTTTTTTAATTATTAGTGTTTCTTTATTTTCTGTATGTATTTTCACTTATGCATCCATTACAATAAAGTAGGCAAGGGAAAAATATATGTGTTAAACACACAAGTGTTGTCTAGTTTGCATTATCTATGTGTTTAATCTCATTCCTACGATATAGATTGTGAAAGCAAAGATGAAGTGTGAGATTGAAAAGTGGTGGCCTGTGCCTAAAGGACCTTAAGCTGTTATGCACATTTATTTTCTTGTGCAGTTCTAGCTATCACTTGTGGAATGTGCTTTTTTGAACTTCTTAGATGTCTGAGAGTAGATTGTTCTCTATAACAGATGTCAAAAGGTTGCAGTTAGAAACATTTAAGTACCTACCTGTTATAAATTAAATACTTCCATGAAAGAGAAAATGTATAGGCAGAATGTGATTTTATTTCATTTTTAAACAGATATGAGAAATTAACTGAAAATTCAGTTGCTGCTTTTTTTTTTTAATGAAAGCAAGCCTTAGTAAAATTTGTGTCTGTTTAAAACAACCAACCAGCCAATCAATCAAACAAACAAACCCACCTTTCTTCTCCACTCCTGTCAGAACTCACATTAGAACTTATGATTGCTATCATACATTTAACAGTGTGTATCAACACAGATAAAGCAGCAAAACAATTAATGTAAATTTCTTCCATACCTGTTTTCTGTGTATTGAACTTGTTTTATTACATGGTATGAAAACATGGCCAGTGGATGCTACCACAACTTCTCCTTTTTTTCCAATGTAGAACATAGTTGATTGTTCTCAGCCAAAATAAACTATTTATCTCTAAAAGAAAAGAAGGGCCTCTAAACTATTTTTAGGGAGGACTCTGATTTTGCTGTTTTCCCCACCCCCATTTGCTTTTTCCAAGCTGTTCCATTAATGGTTTCAGGAAGCCTTCCTAACATTTCTCTACCCATAAGATAAATTGCTTCCCCGTTCCTGAGCACACTATCTGGGATTTGCCTGGCCTTCAAAACATGGCAAAACCTGAGCATGTATTAGGGTACTTTTTCTACCTTCCACTGTCCTTACCACACATGCACATAGCTGAATCTGAAAGGGTGCCATTTTGGTTATCCTAAACACTAGAGAGGATATCTCAGTGTCTTACCAATGGGCTCCATCACTGCTATGACAAACAAACAAACTTACAATTTTATTTATTTTTTTTTTTTTTAGGGGGATGTTGGGGGAAGGCCTGGTGTAAACTCATAACAACATCTATCTAAGGGCATGAAAGATTTTTAATTTAAGAATGTTATGAAAGAAAAATATTTCTTATTGACTAGAAGCTCATACATATTTCTAAAAGTGTGTAAATAAAAAAAAATTCATTGCCTATTCAAAATAAGCTAGTATAGATTAGTTATGGTTAGTTATATATTTAGCTATTAGTTAGTCATAACATTAATATACTTCTTATTCGAGGCCTTAACTTTTCCTCATTACTCTTCAGTTTTCACCAGGGAAAAAGGTATCCTGAAAATAAGCAGAAAACATTCAAAAAACCACCTGGAGATGAGGAAAATATTTGATTTCTAAAATAGTTAATATATAGAATATATTACAGTGATTTACCATTAAAAATAAGGTTTACTATAAAAGGATAAAAACAACTTATATGGTGCTGGTATTTAATAAGTTTGTTGAGAATCAAGGGGTTCAGAATAGTAGTGTGAGCTTGAGACAAATCTCAATGTCCTGTTAGTACTTTAGAGAATATTTGTAAAACAGTACTTTCTTCTAAATAACTCTCATATCCAAGTGACAGAGCTACATATTGATACTGGAAAGCAAAATGAGTGATACTCTTTCTGCATGTTCATGGTAATTGTATTTCATTGTCACACAACTAGAAACATTTTAAAGCTAGGATTTGGGAATTACTTAGGAAATAATAGCCAAACCTAATAATTTTTTAAAATGTATTGAATATCAAACACAGCCCACAACAAAATCATATACAAAATTAAAAGGACACAAAGAGTCTTGAAAAAAGACTTTCAAATCCACTTTTCCCTTTTTGTACTAATAACCTCAAAAATATCCTGTTGTCTTAGGTATCAAACTGTAACTTGACAAATATGACAACCATGAGGCATTCTAAACTGAAGATTTTTAAATTTTTTTTCCATTTTTATTTTTATATTTAATGCAGCATTTCACTATTGATTCTTCAATTTTTTATGTGGTCATATGCCAACTGCATATAAAAAATGCTATTGTTGTGGGAAAATGTCCACATTAAATAAATAATAATGAAAAAGAGATAAAAATAATGGAAAACAGAAGGCCATAGCAGAGATTACTGAATAGGAAACTAGTGAAAAGGACTGATGTTGGCATTATGTAGATTAAATGAGTGTAGTAAATAGTGTCCTCAAGGAAGCGCTGGATCCATTATGCTGTTGCATGTTTGATTGACTATGGTATCTTAAGGATATGGTTTTCCTGTTATATGACAGATATCATGTCATGATAAAGAATTTTGGGCATGTAGGAGCTCTCTAATTATGCAGGGGCAAAAAATGTGAGGGGAGGGGAAAAAAATACAACCAGAAGCAGAGCCACTAATCCTTGCAAGAGCCCAGACAGGAGCAGAACCTTCTGTTGACTCCTTAGTATCCCACTCCCAAGATCATGCAGATGGACTGAAAGAACATAGGGAAAAATCACTGTCTATTCTAGTTAATAATTGCTGTGTTTACTAAATGAAATGAAAGATAGTAAGAGAAAAAGAACCAAGTATTACGATGACAAAGAAATAAAAGCTAATATTAAAACAAAGTATAATTATTTCTATTATTTTTGTAATAAATGTAGCTTAATTTCCTGTTTGGCCACACTCCCTTTTTATTCATCTATTTCTGAAAACACATCATATTTTCTTATTTTCTGGCACCGTTAATGATGACTGAAGTTGGAGGGAACAGATTTATAACAAGCTTTCACATTAATCTGTCTTGTGGAATAAGCTAAGAAATAAGTCCCAAAAGATGAGGTACAATTGAATTTTCATTTAGTAGATCCTGTTATCTTCTTTTGTAAATATTTTAGACTAATTTATTTCTCTGCTGAATTAATGGTCTGGTGTTTCATTTGAATGCCATTAAAGTCATGTGAGTGAATTAGATGCCAGCCTTTGTAAGATGAATATATGTGAGTACCTTCAATTTCTCTGAAAACATGTGTTTGGAACATATTCCTTTACTCAGAAAAAAAAAAAAAAAAAACCAAGAAAAATCATATCCAGCTGATTCTGCTTCAAAACAGTATTTCAGATTCAAGTACAAAATGGGCAAGAAGTGATGATGGTAACCCACTGAAAGCAGAACATATTCTAATAAAAATGGAAAGAAAAATTGAAAGTATGGTCAATTCTGTAATAAAACATAATCACTCCATTTGTTCTCTTCTTCCTCAACTTACTAAACAAAATGATTCAGAATACTTCAGGTAAAAATGAATTTTTAAAGTAAGGAATTCATCTAATTACTAGGTAAAAATTGAGTCTGCATTTTGCTTGTGACTCCCAGGATACGACTGGCATATCTGTTATGTGAACTACTACTGATAAACTATCTTTCTAATTCAGTTTTTTTCACAAATCTGCTTTGATAGAACTGAACATGCTTACAAGGCATATAATTCCTTCTTTACAGAGAGTATAATTACTAAAGGAATTACTGATCTAAATCTACATAGTCATTAATTGAAAAGCTCATCTTTCAACAAAGAGCATTCTAATAACCTTCAAACCCAGATGGCAAACTTCACTTTAACATTTTTTAATTTCTTTTTTTATTTACGCCACTTTATAAGTTCCATTTCCATGGATATATTTGCTGAAGTTGTCAGACCTTTATTTTATGATAAACTTTTATGTCTTTGTTCTAATGCACAAAGGGGTTTCAAATGCAATGCTTTATTTATTTTTTCAAAGCTCAAAGCTTCTTAAAAGCCTCTGATGGTTTTTTGTGGGATTTTTTAGTTTGGTTTTTTTGTTTCTTTTCCTTCCCCTCTCTCCCTTTCTAGCAATCAGCAACAATAGGCCTCTTGTGATGCTCAAAATACAACTTCCTTTCTTCCTTGGTGTCAAAGAGTCGACCTTCCAAGTGACACTCCTGATGACTCTAAAATGAGATGTGTAGTTGAGGTTATTTGGCACTGAAAAGCTTAACTCAGCTTCTAATCTCTAGTCTTTCATGAGAGCAAGGAGCAAAGGTGAAAGGTTGCTACTAGGAATTTGAAAGACTTGTTTCTCTTCAACAGTCTGAGCTCATGTTGCCAGGGAAGACAGAGTCCTGCTCACATAACATCATTCATTACACTATGAAACACAAGTTATTTATTAAGAGGAACAAAGAGAATGAGTTAAAAATAAGAAATAAGATTGCTATAAGATATATAGTATTGTAACGGAATATCTTTCCTCTCTGCTCCCCCTTCTCCCCATAAAAAAACCCAATAAAATTATGTCAATTTCCTTTATATTTTTTCAGTTAATATTGTTAGGAGTTAAGAAAATCAGTCATGAAGACTAGTTTTATATTTTAAGATATTTTCTTATGAAAAGAAATAATAATTTTAAACAGATTTCCTCCAAGACTTTTCTTCTTAAACTTTTAAATAATAAAACATCTTTTAAAGTTGGCTTTCATATTTATATATATATATATTTACACAAAGTGGAAGTTTGAAAAACAAAATGGAACAGTAGAGTATCCAGGATGACCTCCTGTACAATTTAGGTTCATAAGTTTCACCAAGCTGCTACTACTTTGAACTCAACTAGATATGCTTGATTAAAAATGCCTTTCAAACTAATTTCATTGTCAAGTTCAAAATGTTACATGTTCAGCAGAAGTGATATTGTTCACATCACATTAGAATATTGCCCCAGAAATTAGAAATATCAGAACATTGAAAAATTGTAATATGTACTTAGAAGGACAGATTACAGATCAGGAATAATCAGGAAGGCGGGTTCATTGGAGGGATGTAGGAGGTTTGTAATGATGACAGAGAGGTTCATCATAAATTATCTGGGAATAAACTGCTGTTGAACCAAAACAGAGGTAATTCTAACAGGAAAGGTTATTGCTTTCACTTGAAGACAATTTCAGACAAGGGGAAGTAGCAAGGTGTGTGTTATAACTGAAGAAAGGATGTCTTTTTTGTTTCCTGTAGAAACTCAAATATCAAATGAAAGTTAATTCCCTTTTGTGTTAAGGAAATACAACCAAGCTGATGGAAGAATATTTGCACTGAGAACTTGTTTCAGCTCCAGTCATGGGACAGCTGTGCATTCAGATATTTAAAGTTGGGGAGAAGGGTGTCTGGAAAGGGATGGTGACAGCGGACCATACAGGTCAATAGGAAGAACTTCGTAAAAGTTAGAAAAGAACATAATTTGTATATTCTATTTTGGAACATTTGTACCATAAATTCTTCATTTTGATCTAGTAAATACTTATGCATCAGTTCAGCAAAATATTAAACTACATTTTTCTATCCATATGTTGCCTAGTAAATTTTTTATAAACAAACATTTTTTGAGCACCACATTTATGTCAGTTTCATTTGCTATGTAGGAAAGAAAGTCATTAGCAGAAAAGAGAAGAGGCATGGAATAAGAGATGGTAAAAAGGAAACAACACACATGTAAGACTTATGTTTATCAATTTATTAGAAAATTAGTGTTTGCTGTGGATTGTCTCAGTCTGAATAGCACTGAACTCTTCTTTGAGACTTCATTGCATCTTCTTTTTTATTGAGACCTTCGGTAGACACAAAAGATTTTCAAAGGACACATTCTGACCAGCTAGAAAGGAATAATAATTCTTTGCTGAATTATTAAAAAGCAGTCTCATTGTTTTTTTTAATTTAATCTGGGGAAGTGTATGAAATTTTATTATTCATTAATTAGCACCTGTAAATGATATATTCTGCTTTGCTTTTGTTTGATTTATAAAAATCAAAGCAACATAAAAAAGAGCGATTAAACAGTTACAATGTTAAAAAGAAAACAAAAGGAAAACAAAAAGTTTCCTCGTGAACCAAGTCAGTGGCCTAGATAAACCACTACTGTGTTTCTGATTAGGCCAGCAGAAGAAAGGGGATTACACATCTGTGTTTTCATAAGCACTGTGACTAACACAAATTACCCTTAAAATTTTGTATATGTCTATCTTTAAATATCAAGATAAATGTTTTAGAATATAGATGATGAAATAATGAGAATGCAACCATGTGCATGTATATATTTGTATTAATATACATACTATTAAAACACAATAAAATAAACACTAAGTGTATCACTTTGGTCCATTAGTAATCATTAATTTCATGAAGTGACTTTTAGTTTAACTTTCATCATTAACTTCAGGAAGATTTTTCCTTTTTTTTAATTTTTTTTTTTTAAGTGAAAAAGGAAGTTTTCCTATTCTCTGAATACTTTTTACTAAGAATTGCAATGTGGCATGACATATTACTGTCTTAATTCAATTCTTTGCCATGGAAATATAGCTCTTCTCTCTTTTTCCTTCCTACCTGTTCATTATCTCTAGAAAATTGGAGATAGATAACTTTTATGTTTATAATAGCAAATGTCAAACTTCTTGGACGTCAAATATATTACAAAAATATGTTTTGTCAGTACATAATGTCCATTTTTCCCTTTACCTGTGCTCACTGTAGTTTTGGCTTAGATGACTGTTCAGATGGCACTGGACAGACAAAACTAGAACTTCAGAATGAGCTTGTACAGGATTGTGCTAGAGAAAAGCAAAAAGAGAAACACGATTGGCATACATCTAGGTCTATCCTGAGGAAGGCTTTTGGAAGGTGAACATAGATCAGGTCAATATTATGGATTTACCAGTCATTAGCTATAATTATGCATGCTTTTCAAAGGTTAATATATATGTTAGCAGGCAAATATGTTAACACTTCCCTAGAATAATAATATATTTTAAAAGTAGCTACTTATGCAACTTATTTTTCCAGGAATAGGGGCTCAAACATGTTAAAAAAACCTGACAATATTCTCTCTGAAAAAAAGGCTCTACAGATTTAGCTGAGAAATACTGATATAACAAAAAGATACTAACCCTCTGCAAACAACAATTGAAAACCTTGTACCTGCATCTGTTTTCATCTTGGCATCAGATTTTCTGGTATTCAACAAGCCAGTTAATGTCTTTCATTTTGTTTCTTCACCTAAAAAAATTGGGATGATACTCTTATGTGAATTAAACCTAGTAAAAAGAAAGCTGCTGATGCTTTAAACTGCAAAAATTTAAAATTAATAGTAAATAATTTATTTTTTGCTTGTTTTTTGGGTTTTATTATGTCTACAGAGAGAGAGACAGGGGGAAAAAGGCAAGAAAATATCCTGATGGACCTGATAGACACTTTTTATACTGGCAAATTATCACCAACATGAGCAAATTTGTAGAACTACACATTCAAATTGAAATTTTCTGAACCCAAAGTACAAATTTTTTTCCAAAGTTATTACTTCTCATTGAATTCTATTTCTTGCTTCTTTTAATTCCATTTTATCAGTATTTTATATATATGTGTATATATATATAATTGCATCACAGGCAATATTACAGAGTCTCTATAGCCGTAAGCCATTATGTTTTTTTCTATGCAGGTAAATACACTTCAACACTCAGATACTGCTGAAACAGAATAATTTAATTGTTCCAAACTGAAATCTATTTTTTTTTTAATTTAGCAATATGTGTAAATCACAGAATTAGATGTCATATTTTCTGAGGGGAGAACATTGTGAGTTTTTTTTTTAATTACCTTCATTCACTTTTATTACCTCTGTTGTTTACAAATTTTGTAACCCCTCTCTTTTTAGGGCTCCCTCCTTGGATAATAATTTTAACTATACTGAACTGACCAATGTGGTTTTTATCTTATTTTATTTTGAAGACCTGGCTTTATGCAGTCTGTAACAACACATATGCAGAATTTGAAGTGAAATAACCTACTATTCTTTGTCACATCTTAAAAAAATGCGTTCCTTAGACCTTCAAAGAAGGGATATTAAACAGTTCAATACAGTGTTCACAAGTTTTAGACATCCTAAACAATTATAGCTATGAAAAGTGTTTTGGAATAGCTGAGACATGACATTTCAATTATCTTTGAAAGTGCTCTTTAAGTTCTAAGAACCTTCAGGTTCTTTCAGAGCCACTATCCAAGAAATACAATCTTTAGTCACTATTGTCAGAAGGAATTATCCTCAAGATATTGCAATTCACTTTCTATAGGAACTATATCTGTACATTTTAGAATCAAATTTATATTATCTTTCTCTTACTGTCTTTCAGGTTGTCTGCCACTGTGTTAAGAACCATTGGCCTAAAATGACTTCATGATTTTCATTCCCCTTCTGACTTTACTGGACAAACTAACTGACTTGAGGGTCTGTGCACTTCAATTGTGCATCCTTGTCACCTGTCCACCAACAAAAAACAGGTAATGGAAATTTTCCTGCCATACTCTGTCTCTTTACATATTTTGTGTCTGTGAAAAGACTGGAAGTCACACTGTTTGCTTTAATGACCTACTGGGGTAATGAAATCCAGTAAGGGACTATACCTTATGTAAAAGTTTATTTCCTCATAAGCTAGAAATACTACCCCTAAGTTTTATGGAGTTTTCCTGTTACATGGTGGACAAGAAAATGAAGAGCTTGAACAGTCTTCATATGCTCTTATAATTTCTACCAACCTTACTCAAATTCCCTCTAGCCCTTGTCCTTTCAAATATTTCACTTATTCACAAATTTATGACAGGATGGATGGGTGAAGAAAATATACTTTATTTAAATAGCTTCAATTATATAATGACCTATTTGCATTTTAATAGAGATTTTGAGTAGAACACCTGAGACTTCCAATAAAATAGGGATTTAAATTTGCAGGTAATTAAGGATCAAGCAGATTGTGAAATTTCTGTTTGATCTATTTAATAAACCTGTTTACTGTCATAGACAATAATGTTGCTGACCCCAAATTGTCCCAAGTTATCAAAGCAAAAAAGTTTTACTTTGACTGTACTAATTATTCAGAAAGTGAGTATTATCCATGTCAGGAATATCCTCTTTAGGCTGAGATGCTATTTTAGTTATTGCATCTGTAGCTTGTAATGGATAAAGCAGAATAAAATAATGGAAGAGAGAAAATGTTGAATATATAAATATAATCCTCAAATTGCATCTAGTATCCTAGCTTTGGCCAGCAGTTGTTGCCTCTGGTCAGTTAGGAGTGCCTAGGGACTAACCCTACATAAATTCCATTGGCATTAATAAGACTTAGACTCCCATAAATCCCATGAGTATTGATTGCAGAATGAAACTGCACAGTGATTACAAATGGGTCAGAAGTGAAGAAATTGTATGGACAGATTGTCCCACTGGGAATGACTACTTGGGGATTAAATATTGTTCTCAGTTCACATCTCTTTGACTCAGAAGTGCAAATGATGCCTTCTTTAGACACTTGATTGAGGCAAGGGCAAGTAGTATATTACTGAACTCAGCCAAGTCAGTTAGGTCTCTCTGGAATTTTCCATGCTTTGCACCTAATTGGCATATTCCTAATCAAGACTTTTCTGCTGACAAGCTGCAGCCTGTAAATTTCAGGACACGTAACTTCTCCAACGATGTTGTAATATTTTCATTTCAGTTCTGGCTGGTGTAAGTACCACTGAACTGTAAGAATAATTCACAAGTGCAATAAAAGCAATAAGAAACCAAATTCATACTCCGATAAAACAGTGTTGTTAAAATCACTTCCCCACCAAGTCTCTGAGTATTTAGGTGCCACTGTATTCTAAGCACTTGATTACTTGGTAAGCTCTACTCAAAACATCTGTTTTGATCTGTTGCTGGATGAGGTTGAGGCATGTACCATGAACTGTACTTCATGGAAATAGAAATTTACCTTTATGGGGCAAAGAATGAGATCTTTTCCTGTTCAGATTTTTTTGGTTGACTGGTTGGTTGGTTGTTTAATCAGTTGTTTGTTTGCTTTACGTTTTCGTTGGCTGTTTTTAATACTTTGGATGTACTTTCTTTTCTAGCTAATGATTTTTTTTTCTTATGAAGTTTTATGTTTAAAATCTACAAAAGCTTGAAATAAAGGGTCATCACAGAATATCTCAGCTCTTTAACCATGCCCAAATCTTTCTTGGCAAAAAATCCTTTTGGTTCTGTAATTTAGTTACTCCAAAATGTTTAGTTCTCAATTATGTTCAAGGCTTAGAAGTAATTAGGTTGTATGTGTGATGCTGCCTGTCATACTAATGATCTTGGCTGGGAGTTGTTTGTGTCTGTGACATCAAAATTCTGTTAGTCAGTTATGATCCTTATCCTCTCTCTTAAGTGGGGATATATGGCAATGACATTCATGGCCTATTGTCATCCTGATGCTGTGGTGAGGACACAGCACCAGTGTTAACTTCTGTATTCTCAAGCCAGCCCAAGGACATCCCCCAGTGTGCAGCCTACCCTCTGCAATGGGAAAGGTACAACCCTGTCCCTAGACTGCAGGGTGGCCTGCTCAGAACTTTATCACCCATAAAAAAATCTTAGGACTCCAGTCCATCTTATTAAATTAGTGTCTGAGTAGTGAAAAAGATGCTTCTGACCTTGGAGCTGGAGTGAGAGTCTGCTCTCTTAGTGTCATCTTGAATCTCTGACTTTTAGCACAAAAAGGCAGGTGCACAAATGCTGCATCATGAGAGGGGTTTAGCAATGAGGAATAGCAAGTGGTGAGAGTTTGCTCTGACTGACTCAGCCTCTCTGGAAGCTTTAATTTGTTACCTAGGGCTCACAAACACCTCTTTTTGGGAAAGGTTGAGAGAAGCCTCTGTCTTGATGTGGTAAATCTCACTGCTGGTATTATATATTATTGTACATTTGTTTGCATCCAAAGCTGGACAAGGTCACTTACCAAGTCCTATGTGCTTATATGAAGGTGACCTCTGTGCTGTTCACACAAAGGCTTAGTTTGTTAACTAAACCAAATTTAATTAATTATGTTATTTTTGGCACAGATCGTTAATAGATTTATGAGGTTGAACACAGCTTCGGAGTTACAAATTTTGAATATAACATTGTCCTATACATTATTAAGATCATCTCTTCCACGGGGAGTTAAGGAATGTGGAAGTTAGATTTCAAAACATCTGTCTGCCCTGAATAATCTTTTATCTGTAGTAATGGTATTAATTTCAACAGAAATAAATTTCAACACTCAGCATCATAAATCCTACTTTCTGTACACACTAGAATTATTCTAAACTAGCCTCATTTGTGTCTATTCGAAGGAAGAAAGAGATATTTTAGTGACTCAGCTAATTGTGGATTTTGGTTTTACAGAATGACTCAGTGGCTAAATTTGCTGCCTGATTTATGTAAAAATACTTCCCAGAGTCAGATTGCCAGACTTCAAACTCTCTTATAAAATCAAAGTCAAATCTTGATTATCTGTTATACTGAATTAGTCAGGCCATATCTGTTATTAAAAGCTAACTTTTCTGAAAAGCATCTACTACTAGTTTTCTTATTTTTTTAAAGTGGATATTCAGGTAACATTTATATAGTTTTAGGTACATAAATTTCATTGCTATTTTTATTTTATTGATTTATCTGCTTTACACTAAATAACTTGAGTCTACAGAAACAGTATCCTTTTCCTTATTAGAAATATAGCAGATATATTGATTATTTATTGTCATTTGGCACTGGCTGTTTGCCTGCTGAGCACATATTTATATACCATCTACAGGTATTTAATCTGTATCAATAGTCTTCAGTGCCTGCAGATTATCTGTCCTGGAATGGCTATCTCAGGGATTATATCATGCCTACCAGAAGTCTCACCACTGTCCTCAGATCTAAACAGTGTTATAGAAGCATTTCTGATGAAGTAAATATACTTTTTGAAGACAGAAAGCTTTAGAACTCCTATTTTACTTTATAGCACTAAAATGTTTCTGGTTTTTCTTTACCCCTAACCTGTGTATTTGAATGATTTATGCAAACCTCTAGTTCTATCTCATGTGGTATTTTGGAATCAAAGCTGCGTACTGTGGTCAAGTGGCCACAGACATCAATGAACAACAGGAGTAGGTATAAATTTCTAGACTTTATGTGATGTGCAAAAATTTAGAGTGCCTTGAAAGACAATCAGGAATTGTGTTTCTGTGTTCCATTAAAAAAATACCCTTGTGTACTGGTTTGAAAGCAAAACCAGTGAGAGACTCCAAGTCAGAAATACAATTTAATAAGAGCAAAAGAAAAGCAGTAAAATAAAGTAAAATAGAATAAATTCAAGAGTATAAAAATACCACTGACAGAGTCAGAATACAACCTGACACCCTGTTAGTTAGGGTGGTAGTAGCAGTCCAGATGAAATGGTCTTGTCAAAACAGTGGTCTTGTAGAAAGGTCTGGTAGCTCTTATCCTCCGTGAATCCAGTGGGGGAAAAAGCTGATTCTGCTGTCCTAAACCAGGATTATATGCAGGTGGGAATGCTTGGCTTCTCCCTCTGGGTGGAGCATCTCACAATGGGCTGATATCATTCTAATGGGTTCTTGATGGCCCATTAAACTGAAACGGCTTCTGGAGGGAGTTATCTATGAGTCACAGGGCAAGGCATTGATGGGCCATTAGCAGAAGATAAGGGAAACACTGCCCCACCTGGTTCCAACACCTCATGAAGATGGTGATAGAATACATACTTTGGGCACATCTTACATTTTTAACCTAAGACACCTTGGATGTATTTTCTTTCCCTGGAATTGTTTTCAGATTGGTGAAAATCTCTATTTTTTTTTTTTAATTTAAATAGAAATAAACTCTTTGATTTTGTCTGCAAATCTAATTAAGTAATCTCAACACTATTTCAGCAAGGTATATAGATTGTTACTCCAGTCTCTACAGATTCAGGGTTCAGATAGATAGAACAGAAATTATAAACTACTTTGACCACAGCAATTCTAATATATATATATACATTTTAGAAGAAACATCTGACAAATAAATCCTAACATTTAATCTTCTGTATTTTCCATTATGCTTTGGCTTCAGAACAAATTTTGTGTTCAGAATATCATAGTCTTATAAGAGAATATAGCTTCTGAAAACAGAGAAAGGAATGTGTAAATGCACTGCTTCTGAGGCAATCTACTAATGTAGATAATATCAGTGGTACTTGAATTATTAATATAAATTATTATTATGTCTTTAAGATATTCATAATGTATCTGTATTTCTAAGTCACCATCTTTTTAAATTGATACAGATGATCCAAATCCTTTGACTCCATAGAAAAATATGTTTATATTTGTAAATATAATAAATATGTGATGTGGGGCCTGACAGTACTCAGAAAATAAATTCTCAGCCCCAGGCAGCTGCTTGAGTTCCTGTGAGAAAGCTAAGCATACAACTCTCTCATTCTGGCCTGGGAACTTCTAAGGAGGAACCCAAAACAATCCTTCATAGATAGTTTCCTCCTGACACCTGGTGTTTTTCCAACTTATTTCCTGGTAGAGATGTTGACAAGAAGGTGGTGTTCTGAACTACCAATCCTTTTCTTTGTAGGAAAGCATGGTATAAGAAGGGCTCTGTCTTTCAATAAACTTTACTATATGCCTTCCAAAAGACTGGAGTTTGTGTATTGTTCCTTCCACCATCCAGAATGGTAACAGTAATGTGCATCACAACATTTATATTTAAAAGAAGATTATCCTTTCCCACTATATTATTCTAGGCCCAGCATCACTCGCACATATTTGCTGCCTGTTACGTACGTCATAATTCCAAACTCTTTATGTACTTGAAAAAATATTTGATAGTCCAGGTCTGAGATCAGTTTAGAATAAACATTTTCAACTGTGATTTTGCTCCCACTATTGATTAGACTAGCCAAACAGATTGCTAGTTTTCCTGATGATTTGAAGTGATTCAGTAGCTAATCCCATCTCAGGGAGAAGAAAATACATTGTATAGTACAAGAAAAAAATAATAAAATTTAAAAATAACCTGGAGAAAATTTACTTGAATAAGAAATCTTTCTTGCTTAATGGATTAGAATTTTTGCTAAAGGCAATGATACATATTTTCTGTATATCAGTTCTCACTAACAGAATAAATTTTAAAAAAATATATCTTCAGTGAGGCACATTTTAAAATACAACCCATCGCTTCGCAAAGTTTTAATGAAAAAAGATGTTTCAGAAGACTGCATAGCAATATTATGGTTTCCATTACAAATCTTTATCATCTGCTTTGCAGAAATCCACTTATTTTTCAAATTATAGGGTTAAAAACTAAGTCATACTTAAAAATCTTGATAGCTACTAAAGAATGCAACACAGCTTTATCAAAGAGTTCCATTACACTTCACCAAATTATCTAAATGATAATATAAGGTAGCAATAAAGCTGATAGAATTAGAAGGTGTGAATAAATTATGGATTAGTTCTGTCAACAGGCAAAAAGGTACACAAATAAATTTGCTAATTATAACATACATTAAAAAATATAATAACCTAATTTAATAGGCCTTTCTTATTTAAGCCAGCTATGCCTCTGAGGAAAATGACACAATTATTCTTGAATTAATGCAAGTAAGTTGGGCAAAAATAAACTGAGACTGTTTGGAAATTATACTTCCTCTTGGTAGAATAAAATGAAATCTAATCTCTTTTTGCCTACATCTTCTAGTAATTTGTAAAATTTAATTCTGACATTTTCAAATCAAAATTTTGGTTTAATTTTTGTGCCTTTTGAAATATATATATGAAATTAATTTAAAAGTGAGAAACATTCAATTTCCATAAATAAGCCTGTAATTCCTGCTTTTCACAGTTATGAAAGTGTTTTGAAATATTTAACAAAAATTTAACCATACTACAACAGGGAAATGTAATTTAGACAAGATTTTTTTACCTAAAAAACTGTTTAGAAGGTTTCACTGACTTCTCTAAATTGTTCTCACATCTAAATAAAATACCCCATTAAAGATATACTCATGACTGACTTCAAAGGGATAAGCCAGAATTTTTATAGAAATAAAAGCTAGCCTGGGATATGCATGGCATAATGGAATTTGTGTCAAGGTATGCTCAGAACCATTTCAGTCTTTAATACTGTATAGTGATTAAGTATCAAGAATGAAAAAAAGGAATAAATCTGCATAGGTCTTATCAATTTTTGCTTAAAACTATTTAAGTAATCTCATATTAACCTTTCTATGGTACCTTTATCTGTTTATTAACTGTGATGACATTTGAATGGCTTTCACATACAAATGTGAAAATATTTACACGTTTATTTCTGTCTGATATCTGTGCATAAAAATGCTATTTTTTGTTTATATTTGTTGCTCAAAAATTTTTACTTGTTTTGCTTGTTTTACTATAAAACAGTACAGTATTTTTATATGAAAGTTGATTTTTTGCCATCCTTTTTCCCATATTCTTAGTAAAGATTTGAATGCCTGTTATGCAGAAGCTGTAAAAGCATATTGTCTATCATTGTGAAGTTCCGATTCAAAGATTATTTTCCACAAAACACAGAAGATATCTTCCATCAGAAAAAAAAAAAAAATGGGAAAGGTATTGTGACAAACACACTTTTTTGACATCCTTTTGTGCAACAAAAATAGAACTAAAAGGAAAGGTAATTGGAAGGCCATTTAAAAAAAAATGAAATATCTATTGGCTGTCTCTTCTTTAATATTTCAGAAGTTTGGAGATAAAAGGTATTCTGTCTTTGACAGCAATCATTGTTCAGGCTGTCATCACTCAAGTCAGCAATTTCATCACTTCACAGCAAAAGCATCATTAGGAAAAAGGGGAAAAAATATAGATGAACCACTTAAAAAAAAAAATCCTAACCAAACTCCCTCCAAGTAGCAAAAAAGGATGCTTTTTCCCCAGTATGAAAGGTCTATAATTTATAATTTTTCAGAGCTGAGACTGATTCCAGTAGGATTATATCTAGAGCAGATCTTTGTTCACAGTAATAAAAGACACCAAAAACAGAGGTATTTTCTTGTTTAAAACAGTGTGGTAGCAATTTAAGACTGGAAGTGTAAACTAGTAAACAGAGTGATGGGGGGTTTTTATGTTTACTAGGGTTTTTTGTTTTGTTGGTTCGTTTGGTTTTAGGTTTTTTTTGTCAGTTTATTGTTTTGGTTTTTTTTTTCCATTGCATTAATAGTACATAACTACTAAAACTACTTTCCTACAAAAAAGGGAAACAAAGTTATTTGAAGCTCATTTTATTTTTATTTATTCTTAGAAGTTAAGAAGATTAAAATTCTAGCTGATGTCACTAATTGACAAGCAGGAAAACAAAAATATTAGAGTCTGAAAACAATGAACTGATTAATAATTTCTTAAATGCCTTTGTACAGTATCATCATCTTTCATGCTCTTTTAAAAGAAAAGAAAAAGAAGGCTAGAAAAGCAATGAAAAATCAGTTTATTTTAAAAGGTGATTATTTAGCTAATTAAGAAAACTGACAAAATACCACTGGAGGAAATGGTGATTACATATAGCCTCGATTCATAGTGAAAATTTCAGCAATAACAATGGTAACTGCTTGCATATATATCTGAGAGTATTTGGTACTGAATTCCAGACTGAAAATCTGATGAAGCTGATGGACTGATCCATGTCAGTTTCAATTTATGTAAGTGCTAACATAGTCTCTTGAAAGATAAAGACCTATGGAAAAATGGAGAATGGAACAGAACATTCAGGAACAGAGTCATGAGCACCAGATATGGACTGACATGGGCCAATTTAGACAAAACTTTAGTTGATTCTGGAACTCTGTTATATTTTCTCAACACAGAGAAAAAAAATGCTTGCAAAACCTTGGAAATGACAAAATTGTAAACTTCTTTTTAATCATAATTGCTCATTCTCAGTCATCATGTGCTGCTACCTTGAACACATCAGTTCTGGGTTCTTTCATATAACAAAAGGACTCATTACTGTATAACCCACATTGTATCATAAAACTCTTATGCAGGCATGACACCGACATTTATAACTAAATGCTAAATATCAACCTGTTGATAAATGTCTCACCTCTCTAGAGGCCAGAAGGTTTTTTTTTCTGTCAGGGTTTCCTTCAGTAATGGTACTCCACCAACATACTTTGAAAATAACTGTAGTAAGGCTGTTTACTTTTACATCTCTTAGTACACTACTTTTCATCTATTTTTCACTGGCTGCTGAGTTCTGGCTTCTTGCAAGGGGATGATAACTCCCACTTCCTGCCATGGCTTCCTACATAGGCAACTCCTTATGCACAGCTTTTCTGCCGAGATTTGGGTAGTCTGCTCTGCTTCGTATGCATTTTACCCCCTTTAGAGCTTTCTTGAGGAGTCTTTTCAAGACTATGATTATATCTGGACAGCAGCTGATTTTTGATTCAATTATTACCTAGAACTTTTTATTCATGAAGTGGTGTCATGAAATTTTTTTTACCCTGAAATGAGAGGAATATTTTTTTTAAAATGAATGTTACCATAAGATGCCTTCTTTTCAAACATCAGTAGTAGAGGGCTCAAAAAGTTGGTAGCCATTTACGGGTTTGCCACAATGTTTTACAAATGACCTGTTTTCCTTCACATTAAATTTTTAGGGATATGAAGATCTGCATAATGAAAAATATTACTATCTGAATGTTTTAATGAGGTTATACTTATTATAATGTTTAACAATCTAATGGAATGTTGTGAAATGTGAACAGCAGCTAGATGACTTTCAAGTTTCTCCATTTTCTCATGCTTTAAATATATTAAAGGTTAATTAATTCACATCTGACTCTTAATTGATTTTTTAAAACTGCTTGATTAAATCACACTCAAATTAGTTTATCTACCATATTTAATATGTGATTACACACAATCTTCAAACATGATAAACAATTACTTTTTAAAAAGCAGGGAAATATATAATAAGTATTTAAAAAAGAAACATCAGATAAACAAATGAAGCACTCTCTCTTTTTTCTTTTTTCTATTCCTTCTGGTAATAGACCAGATGAGCTATGTGTTGAGTCAAGAAATTGCATTAGAAGATTAGCAGTTATTAAAAGATATTTTTCAAGTTAATGTATTCCAAGTAAAATAGAACAAGATAAAACACATTTTATTATTAATCATTTTTCTTGTTACTCTTGTTTTATCACTATGATTATTAATGATTTATTGCATATTAACAAGCATTTTATGAGAGGACAGGTAAATTAAGATCCTGCCTGGTTACATTCAGGACAGTCTTTGACAATTCTCTCATGTGTTTTTAAGTCCTTGCACACTTTTAAGATATATTCAGATAATAAGAAAAATATTATTAAAAGTGTTAGTATTTTGCAGATAAAAGTACTGATTTGGGGGGTGAAATTGTAATGGTTTTAATAATTCAAATATCCCATGCTCAATTCTCACATGATTTTGTTGCTATGGCAGAATACTTTATGGATGTTAGTGCCTCCATTAATTGAGTGAATTCCTTGCAAGAATGCCTTCTAATTCATTGGGTAATTAAATAAAAAGGATTCCTTTCCAGATTGTATTCCATTATCCAAAAGCTGAAAAATAAGTACCTAAAAACCCATGATAAAAATATTTTCCTGTTTGCTACAAACTCAATGGTTTGTGCTCTTTTGTTTCTGCAAATAGAATAAATTATTGTCACATTTTCTCCAGAACTGCCACTATAACATATTGTTATTCTACACACACACACACACACACACACACACACACACACACAGAAGAAAAATCTGTGTATTATTATAAATACTTATATGCATGAAAAGGAAATTTTCAATAAAAAAGAAGAATATTCTGAAAAATATATTGCACTTTTTTGTCTCTTGTTACACCAAAACAAGCTTTAGGGGTTCCAAACCAATCACATAGATGTAAGTGAAAAGAGTTCCAGGCTTTGATGAGAATGTCTGACTACATCATTCCTGGCTCCACCTTGACTGTCATTTCCAAACATTCTTCCCAAAACAACAGAAGGCCCATCTGTAAATAACACCACAGTTGTCTGCTGCCAACTCATGTGAGTGCGTAGGCAGAGAAATTCAAAACCAAGTGGCCTTTGGGCTGGTTCCAGTCAATTTTCCTGTCTGTTTCTTTTCTTCTCCATTCACTGGCAGCTTTCTCTCTCTCTCTCTCTCTCTTTTTTTTTTTTTTTTTTTTTTTTTTTTTTTTTTTTTTTTTTTTTTGTGTCACATGGATACCAGAAAGCTGCAGGATGCCAAAGGACAGTATCATTCAGGGACTCATCTAGGGCATCATGCCCTAGAGTGGTCCCTTCATGCATACCAGGGCTTGGTTTTTATCCTGTGGGACTGTGCTTCAGACATGGGCACTCCTAGGGCTGGCTAGGCTTTCCCCTGAACATCCAACCCATCCTCCACTGGGACGTTGTAAGTCATACACTTGTTATATAACTCAAAATTTGTCTGGTTATATAAGCCTGAGTGAGGAGACTCTCATAATTTTCTTGACCATTGGAACTGCTCTGCAAATTCAGCAGGATTTGCAACTTCCCACATGTCCTGGGGAGGTTTCTCATCCACACTTTTGAATGAGACAAAGGACCAGTGCTGCAAGGCTGCTTCTTGGAGGTGTGGCGCAGTGCTTTGATGAAGAGGCTATATTTGACCTGCCTATATATATGCCTGCCTGCTTCTGCCTCCTTCAGGGGAGATGCAAAATCTTCTGAGAAAAAAAAGAGCCCTTTCTTTCCACGTGCTTTAACCTTCCTTTTGTTTCACGGTTCACACTGTTTATGGAGCTCTCAGTTCTTTATCTAAATACATTATATAAAGGAAGAAGTCTCAGATCTTTTTATAACTTCTCTTGTTTCTCAGTGACATTTTAACAAGAGCAAATAATTTTCTTGTTTCCCATCTCCTTCTACCAGTTACACAAACGAAACAAACCAGTTACACAAGCAAAACAGTAGCTGGCATGGGGGCATATAAGACCTTTGGGAGCAGTGGTTGAACTGTGAGCGGTAAGATTTGTATGTACAGAACTCATTTTTGCTTTCAAAGTGGAAGTGTTTGAATGTTGCAACCCACTGGACAGAAAAGCCTGTCATAGACATGCATTTAAGGAAATGAGGGATAAGAATCCCTGTAGGGAAGAATTCCAGATTAGCTGTGACATGACAAAACCAGCTCTAGCTCTCTATTGTTAATAAGATAAAGACCACTAAGCTTGTACAATGACGTGGATGGGACAAGTACAAAGGCCATTCAAAAAGCTCAATGAAGGCTTGCTCAATAACTATCATATTGGTAAAGTATTATTCTGCAGAATCTAAAACCACAACTGAACTGCTTTTCTAAAGAAGTTCTGTAACACAAGAAGAAAATATTGCCAGATTTACTTCACTTATCCAACAGTATTTCTGGGGTTTGAGTATTTAAGTGATGTGTAAAAGTATCAAACCATACTGTAAATTAAAAAAAAAAAAAAAAAAAAAAAAAAGGAGCTATACAACCTTATTCATTTATTTATTTATTCTTTAACGAATAATACTATGGTTATAGGTTTTCCCAAGGCATGGAGAGTCAGGTAATATAGATCAGCAGATAAGATCTTCCTGACATGTTTTGTACTTGTAAAGCTACTTTAAAATTGATAACGCTGCTTGCAAACCTTCACTAAGGAAATGATCATTTATCATTTTGGTTATATCTAAGGTCAATGTTCTTCCACAGCAGGCCATGCATAAGATAAGGCATAGATTTTTTAACAAGATAGTCTCCACCAAATAGAAGATAACACTACAGAGATTGTCTGCAAGTAAGATGTATGCACTTTATTCTGTAGAAGTGAAAGTGTTTTGGCCTTTGTTTTCCTTTGTCTCTATCATTTTGGCAGGAACTCTATAGTCTATCAGAGTAGATCTGCAAAACAGCACAGGAAGCATTGCAGAAAAAGATGGTTCCAGACAGAAGACTAAAATGGCTTTTAAGGATTTATTTTCCCCATACAAATACAGTTAGACTGATGTATCCATTTGCATTTATTTGCTTTAGAATCATATCTAAGTGGGACTAGAAAATTGTTTGCTATTTTGGTTTCTGATATCAGAATAAAAGATCTTTGGAAATGGAGAAACCAAGATCTAGGCCCAAGTGCAGAAAAATATTGATAACATGGCAAATGAGGAAAAGGAGACTGATTCGGGAAATCTCTACTGTCTTAGCTTCAGACTGATGGTATTTCTAGAAATGATGCATCTTGTTTACCTTTTGAATTTGTGTCTCTCTCTGGACTATTTATTTACAGAACAACTTTCTCTGCAAAATAAATAACCTGAAGACGTTCTAAATATAGGCTGTGGGACATCAGTTTTTATAACAGCAGGAACAAGGTCAAAATGCCCAAACAGGATATGTTAATGAATGGTTGCAGTTTTTGGAATTGCTTTGCTGGTGCATTGCAGCAAATACATTTATGGTGTTAGTTTTTGGTCTGTGAATGTATACATTTGATCTTCTTCTGGAGTTGCACAAGGACAGTCAATGTGATAATTAAATGAAATGGTACTACAGTTGATTAGGTGGAACAAAATACTCCTAGTAAACACTACCTTTTATGGAGTGTCCTGTTTATCCTTTGATTTCCTTTTGATAAATTCAATGACATTTACTTTTTATACAGAACTGAGACACATAACTCAACAATGTAAAGTTTCATATCCATACGTTAGAAGTTTACTGAGTATTATATCTCAGTGTTGTACAACTCATATGCATGTGTCTTGATACTGTTATAGAAAGTGTGAACTTATGTTTATAAGATACAGTTTTGAATCTTGTAAGTCTCTTAAAGTCAGAAAATATTTTATATCTATATATAGCAAGGAAGAAATGCAATTACATTTAAATTCTCTTGTGAAAAGGTGAAAAATCAACAGTTCTCAAGCTTTGAGGAAGGAGGGCATGATGGTCACGATCCTTCTTTTCTCAGCTTCTCTTACACAAATGATTTATCCAGGGGTGGATGAAAATTTGTTCATCTGTGAAAACTGAATTTAATATCATTATAGTCTTAACACAAAAAAGGTTGTGTTAAATTTTTTGTAAAATCCTTTTTTTTTTTGCATTGCATTGTATTGCAAATACACATTTCTTATAGAATTTAACAAAATTTTGACCTTTTCTTATTTAAAAATCCTTTTCTGACATTATCGCTATTATCTAATACATTAATTGGAATAATTAACATGTCAAAATAAAACTGAATATACTTTAAATGAAGACAATTTAGACACAAAGAATTATCTGAAGGCTATAGAGAAGCTGGAGCCAGACTTCTCCAAGAGGAGCACAACGTAAGCCAATAAGAAAATGGAGAAAAATTTCAAATATATTAATTCAAACTAGACGTAAGGTACAGAAATCTTGCTACAAGAATCATCAAACACTGCAACAAAGACATGGTGGAAGTTTCATGTTGATGTTCAAAACTTGACTGGGTTAAGTCTGAGCAACCTGGTCTAAATTTGATGTTTAATCTCTCTTTGTAATTGGCTCTGCATTGACCAGGGCATTGAACCAGATGACCTCTACATGAGGTACAGGTTACCTCAGCAAAAGAGCATTACATAATCAGCAAACTGCCTTTTATTCTTGCAAGAGTTTTTCTCGTGGGTCAATATGCAACCCAGAGAAAATGGATTTTGTCCTGTTCTTGACAGATGATTGCTATATTGAAATTCATCATGAGTTTGCTCTAGTTGGTAACTATGTTGATATGCACAAAAGGAGAGGGAATTAACTGAATAAGCACAAGAAATAAAGAATTCTCTTTTTCTACAGATGGCTTAAATAAATAAAGGCTGAGATATGTAGATCTGTAGTGAGAGATTGTTACTATTACTTTTATTGCCAGCACTTCTTGCAGCACAGAACACAAGTAACTGGACAAGATTCTACTAATTTGACATTTGCCCTGGGCCATAACTGTGTTTATAAAATAATGAATCTTTGTTTAATATGAGACAATTTTTTTCTTAAAAGGTGTAAGGCTATTGAGCTGTGAAAGAATTGCGACTTTTCAAACAAAATAACAATGTATACCCTGATGGAACAGAGAAAGGAGCAAAGCATTCTGCATTTTACATCTACAGATTTACTAAACATAACTGTCTCAGACTTACTGATGTTACTGTCAAACTTTGTCAGAAATATCCAGTAAGCAGCAATTTACTATCAGCAAACATGTAAGCTTCTTATACACTGAAAGGCAGTGCAGGAATGCATTTTAAGGTTTTTCTGAAGAAAAAAATGGCTTTGCAATGAAAGTGTGAAGAAGAATGCTCAGCAGGAAAAGGAAGGCTTGGAAAGCAAAGCCATTTGCCATTTCACAAGCTGCACCGATAAAGTAATTTTGAAGTCATTAGGATATCTGTTTTTCAATTACAGCATACACATTAATATGCTTTCCCTAAAAATAAACCAAAAAAAACCCAAAAAAACAAAACCAAAATTGGACAAGCAATTTAGAAACTGTCTCAGACAGAAGAAATGCTAACATCAAGCAAGTCAGCCCAATTGTAACTTGCATAGATCAAAGCTGGAAAATGTGCAATCATCTAATATGAGTAAGAAGTATCATATTAAAGATCACAGAATGCCAGAAACAAGACAGAAACAGAATCAGAAAAATTGCTGTAAGTCCTATTTAATGAAAACGATGAAATGAGGCAAGATTCAGTGAAGTGCATTGTTGCAAGTAGTGACATTGAAACCTGTCAGAAGTGTTGTCTTTACCCAACCATAAACTCAAAAACATATAAGAAAATGCTATGACCAAACTTAGTGAAAAAGTAAGCACTAGATTGCTTATTTGAAACATGACACCTTCCAGTGAAATAAATAGCTACAAAATAATATCTCAGATCCCAGTACTACAGTAATAAATACTAACTACAGTAATGAACACAAACTGAACCTTTAGACTACCATCAGTTGTTCCTACAACTTCTGAGTACCTATTATCAAAGTAGTTATTTCCTGGTAGTGTTACTAACAGTTTTATTTTCTAGAAATCTGATGTACTGATTTTTATTTTTGTTTTCTAGTGATGGCATGGTATTTCTTACCTGAGTTTGATGCTATTCAAGAGGTTAAAATGTCTAATAATACAAATCTCAGTCACTGCAAAGGAAAAACATAATTTCCATGTGCTCCTTTACAACTGTTTCACAAGAACATGAATTTGGTTTTTTAGATGGCTTTCTGCATATTGTACTATTCTGTAAAGTGAAGCACTTACCCTGGAAAATACCTGTTCATAAATAATAAAAATAGCATAGGTATGCAAAGAAAAGAAACCATGAATACAAGTGCCTCTTTTCTCTCAATTTTCAAGATTTTTCTAAACCTCAGCCCCAGATGTCATATGTTTTCCTTCACACTCTCAAGTTTTCACTCTAGTATTCAGTTTAGAGAGTTCTTCAATTAGACATTATTAGACATCCAAATCAATTTTAAATTACTTCTTTTTCAGAGACACTGAACACACGTTATTCCCAGTGGAGTAAGAATATCAGCAGTTCTGAGAATCATGTAATTTTGATAGATCTTACTGCAACAGCAGATAATCAGCTTCTTGTATGTATTGACTTCTAATCACAGACTTTACTTTTCTCAGTTTCTCTCACAAAAATATTTAGCATGTACTTCCGTTGAAGGCTGTACAGATATAATGCCTTATTAAGTCTCTGTTGCTTGTTACTAAAATGCAAACTGAATCAAAACAACTAATCAAGGTATTAGCATTTGTGTAGATTAAACTTAATTTCTATTTTGATGTAATAGTATGAGAACATAAATTACATCTTTCTTCCTACAAGGTCAATGTTTTTTCTTTTCCTGTTCAGGTGAAGTGAGAGAAGGACATATAGGTTTACAATTTTTCTGAACTGTGGAAGAAAAGGTAATCATGGGTCTGAATATGTACAAAAGAATATTTTTTTTTACTTCTGCATTATTTTCCCAGTATATTGGGATTTTTGATGCAACAAGGTTTTAATGTAAGACACGTGGGAATTCGAGGAACCATCTGAAGCCCATGGTACTTATTGGTAACTCTTTGAAAACTGCTTGATGACAAATAGTCAGAAATATGGTCAGCAAAAAAAAAGTACCTCAAATCAAGAAACAAACTAAAATGAACACATATTTTGATATTAATCTGTCCATTAGATCTACATCCCTAAAATATCTATGGTGTCTGATGAGGTACTTTTAGAATATCCTCTGAGAAGGTCTTCAGCAAGTTGCCTCAATGAGAATCTGAGGTGTCTGACATCAGAGAACAGTTGAACTGTCTGAAGTAAATAACACTTAAGGGTCCACATTTGAATGTGGAGATCACAAATATTATGGATGTACATAGCAAAATCCTTTCAGTTTGTGTATTAAGTAGGAGTTGGATAGAAATGGCAAAAATGTATAGAATAATATCATAAATCATAGAACCATCAAGGTTAAAAAAGACCTCTAAGATTGAGTCTAACAGCAGACTTAACCGTGCCAAGTCCATCGTTAAACCATATTCTTAAGTTCCAAGTCTGCAGGGACAGTGACTCCACTAGTTCCCTGGGCAGGGAACTGTTCTATGGCTTGATGACCCTTTCACTAAAAAAAAACCAACTAATATCCAATCTAAACCTTCCCTAGCTCAACTTGAGACAATTTTCTTTTGTTCTATCACCTGCTTTTTGGGAGACGAGACCAACACCCCCTCACTACAACCTTCTTTCAGGTATTTGGACAGAGAAACAAGGTCTCCCTTGGACCTCCTTTTCTCCAGACTAAAAAACAGCAACTTGCAAAAGTTTATGGAAACTGCCAAGAATCTAAAAGTGAATGCCTTTTCTGAGTGCTGTTTATATTTGCATTATGTTATTCATTCAGCGGGTAGTTGAAGAATACCCATTCCTTCATTTAGTGCACATCCCATGTTTTCCTACAGAAATGCAGGACTTGACTCAGTTCTGACTTGATTACACATTTAAGGATATTACCAAACAACAGATGCTGCTCATTAATCAGCAACACTTAATCATTAATGTGGCATTACAGCATAAACTTCAGTTTCATTTTAAAGACTGTGTGCTACAAAAATTTTGTAAAATTCCACATAATCCATTAATTCAAATATCTCTAACTTGGAACACCTTATTAGTTGCATATCTCAGCTGTGCAAATACCATCAGGTAAGCATTATGGTTTTACAGCAGAATAAATGGATATGGATTTGTGCAAATGCTTGAGACTGTATTTGAAAACACAGTAATAAAAGATGTTTCACAGTTTAAATCACAAAAAAAAAGGTGTTGTTTTGTTTGTGGGTTTTGGATTTTCAATTTGGTTTTTGAATTTTTTGTGAATGAATACATGTACTGAAACAGATATCAGTGTTGTGATATCTGAGTAATAGGTTTGGGCAACACTTAGTATTAAAAACGGCCAGAAAAACAATTAGGATGAGATTACTTCTTTAGCTTCTCATTAGCTAACTGTTATTAAAAGGAAGTCTGAAGCTCAGTTAATGCAGACTGCCACTTTTGATTTGTGCAAGGCTAAATCATTGAACACAATTTCTCTTAATTCCCTATTATTTTTTCTTACATATGTCTTTTAGCTATCTGTTTTATGAATGTTCTGGTTTGGCACAGCCTGGTTTTTGGTAGCAGGGGGACCACAGGGGTAGCTTCTGTAATCAGCTGCTAGAAGCTTCCACCACGTCTGACAGAGGCAACCTCGGAAGGCTCCAAAGGTGGACATGCTGCTGGTCCAATCAGAGAGGCTGGTAACGCCTCTGTGATGACATATTTAAGAAGAAATTCAAAACAGCCCATACACATTTTTTTTTTTCCAGAGGTGGCAAAGCACCACCACCAGGGGCCATCCCCCGTGTGGCGCACGGCAATGTGCCACAATGGCTGCTGGCACCTTGGAGTGATCCACGACAAGCCTTGCCTGCCTGGCTGCCCCTGGCCAGCCACGCTGCAGGTGGAAGGGCAGGGTGGCAGTGGCAGCTTCTCCTTCCCAGTTCTGTGCATGAAGAAAGGCATTAAATGGCACCAGCACCATGGCAGCCACCACTGCCCACCACGGCCCAGTGGGGCCGCCTGGCCAGTACTGGAAGCATGATCAGCAATTCCCTGATGCAGAACCTAGACAAGATCAAAATCTTGGTACTGTGGGATCTTGCAAGAATCTTTGAATTAGTGGAACTCATTGACAATGGTACCTGCAAACAGAAATTTTTCTTCTGGTTAGAGAAGAAGAGGAAGAGAGGATGTGAGGGAGAACAACATGGTGACACCAAAGCCAGTGGAAAAGAAAGTGGGGGAGGAAGTACTTCAAGTGTTGGAGATGAGATTCCTCTGCAAGCCGTGGTGAGGACTGTGACAAAACAGTCCCCTGTAATGCATGAAGTCCATGGGGGATGCAGAGATTCACTCATGGGAAAAGTGCTCATGCTGGAGAGGGTTGATGTTAGAGAAAGCTATGATCTGGGAGTGGGAGACCTGAATAGAGGAGACAGGGCCCCTGCTTCCAGAAATAGAGAGGGCCCTTGCTTCACAAACTAGAGCAGCCTATCCTTAAAAGACTACACCCTATGGATGAGTGACCCATGCCACAACAGTTCTGGGAGGACTGTTTGCTGCTGGGAGGGACCCCACAGCATAAGAAAATAAAGACTCCTTTCCCTGAGCAAACCGAAAAATATCTCGAGTGACAAATTGACCAAAACCCCCATGCTCTCTCTCCATGAGCTGTGGGTGGGAAGAGGGAGGGGCTGGGGGAAAAATGGTGTTTTAATGGCTTATATTACTTCTTATTATACTCCTCTGACTCTGTTAATAATCAATTTACTTTATACCTTTAAATTTGAACTTGTTTTGCCCTTAGAGTTTTTTTCTCCTAGTTCTCATCTCAACTCATGAACCCTTCGTTAATGTTTTTCCCTCTCCTCTACACAACTGTAGCAAGAGACAATAGGTGAATGACTTTTGTGAGTGCCTGGCATTTGGCCAGGATCAAACCACAACAATGAATTTTCCAGAAACACAAGATACTGTTACTTTTGCCAGCTATCCTAATTTGTTTATATTCTTAGTTTACTTAACACTGTGTTTGCCCTTATGTCACTTCAACAAGGAAACATCTCTGAGCAGTGACACTTTGATCAGAAAGTACAATTTGTTTGACAAACAAGAGAAGAATCTTTAAAAACATGCTGTAGTGGTGTATAAGTCTTTACCTATGTGCTTAACTGCAAGCATGAATAAGGTACAGTGTAGTTTTGCAAAACTGTGGGAAATCTCAAGAAGTGTCTGAATTATTTTGGGGCATTGATTCATTGAGGGAGCTGCATTTTCTCTTGTCTCCAGGTGTGATTAAGCAGATATTAAGTACGAATTCTCTCCATTTCTCATAAAAGTTATGTCTATCTATGCACATTCCTCTGCTCTTGTGGGGTGCTGTTTTCCAGCTAAATTCAAAGGTGATAGAATCTAACTATGGTTTTTAAGAGCTTTGCTGACTGAGAGCACAGCTGATAGAAAAGTTGTTCACTAGGTTTAGATCATGTTTTTGATGTAATATTCTCTTTTAACAACAAACCTATTGTTTCTAAAAGACATATGATGCAAAAAAAAAAAAAAGATGAGTGTTGATTTGTCTTAAGCAGATGCATAGGCAGAAACTGTGCAAATATGAAAGTTGCAATAATCTCACACTGCACAACCTTTTTCCTTACTAAAGTGATGAGGCTCTTTTTCCTGTATTACTCAACATCTCATAGTTATAAGTAAAGCTGTTTTTTGGTGTGGTTTTTTTTTTTTTTTTTT
>VYXD01003999.1:593461-621451 GCA_013397195.1 Hylia prasina
CAGCACAAGTTGGGTTTTGTTTCTTTTTTAAATCCTTGTTTGGAAATGAACTATACATCAGGTAAAATGTCTGCAGGTCAAGGTCTAGAAACATGGATTTCCCCTCTCCTGTGATAATGAGAGGAAAATAATAAATACTCCATAAATAATTATGTACTTAGAGATTAAAGTGGGGTGAGGACTGTAAGCTTACAAATGCAGTTTCTAGTTCATGGTCAGGAGTGTAATTGGACATGCTGATGCTGTTGGGGAGCTAGGTTATGTAGCTGAAACAATTTCCTAGAAAAATTAAGAATATTTGTGATGCTAAGATGTTATGTGAACATATTTAATAGACAAATGCATTTACACATAACCAGATCTTAATGTTACTTATTCTAAAATATTTTGTGACCTCATAGGTCACCCCATTACCTTTTAATCTTTTTTTTCTGTTCATGATTTGCTTGATATTGGCTGGCTACCTCTAGTTCATTCTTCCTTCTTAAAAGTGAGGCAGCTGAAAATGTGATGGAAAATTCCTGGGCTGAGATATAGACGGGGAAACTCTTACCAATTAATGTCACAGGTGACACAGACTAAATTTAGGGAAGATTAATTTAATTTTATTTTTTCCAATTAAAAACAGATTAAACCAGTGATAAAAATCAATTTTTTGTCCATCCTCCCTTTTTCCTAGGCTTAACTTCCTCCTTCATAAGTCCTGTACTTCCTCCTGTAGCTTCCTCCTCTATCCCACAAGTGGATAAAACCAATTGTTTACGATGTTGCAGTTTCCCTGTGTGGCAAGTGAGCTTCAACCTTTTCCATTTTAGCTTATTTTCACTCCTCTCAGTCTTAATTATATCAATGGTTTTAATAATATTGATTGTCACAACTTTAACTCATTGTGTGATGATTTAAAACAGTATTATAAAAGATTTTTTTTGACATCAGTAACAGTAAACTGTCCACAACATGTTTAGGCAGTTTGTGCCAGTGCTCCAATGTAATTCATTTCTCCCTTTACCTATCCTTCCCCACCATGACAGGTACTTGAGTATCAGAGGATGCTTGGCACTAGAGCTCTCTGTCCCAAAGGGAACAAGATGGGCTTGGAATTCTGCAGTTATGTTTACAGGGGCTGTGAACAAGGAACAGTGATAAAATATGATTCTCAGAGAAAATAAGCATGATTTCCTTTTTCAAGGAAGTGCAGCCTGCTACTCTCCTGCAAATGTTTTTAGAAGTAATTTTGAAAACAAAAAGTATATGATCAATTTCCGTATAAGGCAGTTGAAAACTCATAGGCAGGTAAGACAATAAATTTGTGTACTTTATACATTTTTTGATTCCATTTTTTCAAGGGAGGATTTTCAAATGGTATGTTCTTTGGTTTATCATTGTTTTTAAGAGGAATTTTAAATACTAAACATTTTAATTGTGTATTTCATGCACTCCTGTTGTGTATATATATCATGATAAATAAAAATAAAGTAGTTAGTAAGAAAACATAAAAAAAAAATAGAAGAACTCATTGGTTAACAGAGTTAGAAACTATTTGAAATGTTGCCATCAAAAAACTAGCATAGAAATTACAACGTCCTTGCAACTAATGTCCTTGTAGAAGAAATGAGACAAGAAATCCAAGACTTTATGCGTAAATTCAAAGAAAGGAACAGCATAAAAATAGCCTAGGGAGTTCAAAAAAATGCTAAAGAAAGTTTGCATGATTAAATTGCTGAGTCATAGAAAATATTTAATTCAAGAAGACATCATTCAGGAAAGTGAAATTGTGTGCAACTGAAGAAAATGAAAGGAGTAAAACTTCCAGCAGGTTAAATATAAAAGGCATCAAAATATAGAGTTGGAGAACAACTTTCAAAAGACATAAAAGCCATTAATAAATTCTTTCCCAAAGGCAACAGAGGAAGGAAACCTGCACAGACATGTGAAAAAAGAAGCTCCCTGAAATAATAATGTAATAGCAGAAATAATAAATGAATAATTTGCATCTTTATTCACTATTGAAGAAATCGAAAAAGTCATGATTCTTAGCTTCTTACAAGGAGAGCCTCAGAGGTCTGATTATAAGTTGTATGGTTGGTAGGAAGATGTAAAAAACTGGCAAAGTGAACACCAACATATTACCATTATGTTTTTCACTCTCCAAATAGTAGAAAAATGCTCATCATTTGCTGATAATTCAATGCTTTGGACTCTTATGTGAGATTTAGGACTCTTCAAATTCTTTCCTGTGTCTGAGGCCACTTCAGCTCATGAGACTGCATGTTAGGTACTTGGGTGTATGGCAGTCTCTTTTCTGTTTATTTCAGACAGATGAACTCCAAGTGTCCAGATGAGACCAACCTTCTCTTGTGATCACTGGATGAGTACTTTTGTCAAGTACAGAATCTCTGAGATTAAGAAATGAAGGAACACTTCCTAAAAATAATGCCTAATAGTCTGGTAGATTTATTACTCAGCAAAAACTGAGACAGATATTGTAATTTTGAGTGCAGTTAGGTGCTGGTAGATGTGCTTATATCTTTTTCTTCTGTTTAGCACTATGTTTCTGCCTGATCTTTCCATGAATGTGGTATTAAAAAACACAAGGTCCTCATAAAGAATTGCATGTCAATGTCCCATTAAAGGATTCTTCATAGAGAAAATTACAAAAAGCAACAGCATTTGGACAATTATCACTTTACACACAAATTTTATTTGAATAATTCTGTACAACTGACTGTAATGATGAATATTTTTTGGCAATGGTATTTTCTGTAAGGGAATTAATGGTACGAAGAACAAGATCCATTTTCTGTAATTTTAATAGCAACAAAATGAGAAAAAAACTTCTAATCTTCCACAATAAAGGGCTATGGAACATAAAGGTGTCTATTACCTACCATTGCTTATACACACATTGGCATTTAGGTTTACAAATAGATTTTTAAATGAAACTTGCTAGGTCTCCATACCATCACACCCAGCATTGATATGAAATATACACAGATGATAACATTAGCAGTTTGAGTAATATATATTTTAAAAAATGGTATAGTTTTGAAACACTCCAGTAGTAAACAGATACAAGCAGTACTAATTAATGACTGTTGGAAGTACAACAATGTGAGGAAATAGCAAAACCTCCATATCAGGCAATATTACTGTTATCCAAAATTAAAACAAAATTTGCATCCATGTAAATCTTACAGCTGATTATTTAAATACTGTGCCAGTCCCAAACATGTCAGAGTAAGATTGCATATATCTTCATAGGAATTTTCTCTATTACACAATTCCAGCAATAGCTTTCATTTTGCTTTATTTAATAAACAGAATCAGTAAAGTAGAGCAATAATCGTAAATAAATTTGAAAGTACAATAGAGGAATTAAGTGGTTTTTTTTTTTTTTTAACTATTCTGTTTTACCTACTTGTACTATCTGGAAAAAAATGCATGTATTTTTCTCCAGAGCAGCATATTTGTCATTTGCCCTTTATATCTCAGGTTTCTAGATGTTCCTGCAGAAGGGATAGTACAGTTCTGAAGGACTCATTCTTTAATGGACAGTAGTGATTTTAAAGACTCAGCTATGTTCATATTGCAAGTGAAGTGATAGGTGACAGAGGTAGGGCAAATACTATACCAAAAATAACTGCTACAGCAATTATTCTTGATACTGTGTTCTTTCAGCACAGCCTTCTTCAATAGGAAGTCATTTTTATTGGGAGAATAAAAACTGTTTTCCAAAAATAAACAATCAGCTACCGGATTTATTCTCCAGCCCAATAGTCCAAAAGTTATAGACAAGTTTAATCATTCTTAAATAGATATAAAAATAATTACAACCAAAAAAAGTTTCAATATCATTTCATGTACCATGTCCTGTAAAAGAATCCAATTACCAAAAAGGTGACTCAAATAGGACATTGGGTTGAAAAGCAATTGCCACTTATAATAAAGCCAACATAAAAATCAAAGAGTTGAAACTAAATCAAATTCAATTATTTAAAACACTCTTACTGAAAGAAGTAGAGGGCAAAATGAATATGGAGAGGCAAAATTTCATTCCATCTTTTTTTTCCCAGGTAAAGTACTCATTATTCAATGGCCTTTGGTTCACAACCCAAGCTTGCGTAAAGGGAACTTATATAGTAAACCACTCACAGTTGAATGGCATTTAGAAGATAAAAGATTAATTACTGTTCCACTAGAGATTATTCAAGTAGATACACTGAGTCATGTATACATCCTAGAGTAAGATTACTAATGTAATGAAAGTTTCAATGTGTTTCACAAATGATATCACATGTGTGAATGCAGGTCATTCCAGTTGACTAGGCCTCTTAAAATCCCAAATCCTCTAGTAGAGAACCTAAAAACAAAATGTGGAATCATATTGCCAACACTAAATATGAGAACTAACATCTAAAAGACCCCTCCTGGGGACTCCTTTCCCAATAGGAGGGTTCTATTACTCTCCCTGAATTCCCTCAAGAGGTGCTTAACTCACTATTGTCATAGCAGAGATATAACTGTTGAGGACTGAATAAATTCATGACAGCCTTAGCCTTGCATAGGTGAAAATCTTTTGAGACCTTTTGCAGAGCTAGTGTAATTCCTCATAAGTGCTTTACAGGCTGCCTGCAATTATCAGTCTGTTGACTTATGAGAGTAAAAGGAGATTAAGTTTGAAATGTGTGAACTGAACCAGACCATATGGACTCCCAAAAAGTATTTTCCATCACAAGCGTAGAATTTTCCTCTTACATGACAACTGAGAAAAAAATGTGTTGGTTCTTATTACCACCTAGGAACTCTATACAAAATGTACATTGAAAATATGTAAGTTCAAGCAACATTCAACATGGAAATCACTGCAAGTCTGAGTCCTCACTGATCAGAAATATCACTTTATTTTGTATCTAGTACAGAACTTCTATAGACTTCTGCAGTAATTTTTGACGTATGGGCGTAAGTTCATTCTATTTGAAATCTCTCTGTCTTGTAATGTTTAGCTATATAATGATACAGCACACAGACACTTTTACCTATGCAGGAAATCTTGGACTTGTGTGAGTAGTCCAAAATTTTTGTAAAATCTTCGAATAGAAAGCAAATAGTTAAAGCAAGTATTGATTATTTCTATTACACACAAAGCAAAACAAAATCAATTCTCAGGGTGATTATCCTCTCCTTACCTGAGTCACTGTGAGCTGGAATTTGTTTTTTTGATTACCTAAATCTCTATGCAGGTTTTCTGATTATACTAACAGCTTATGAATATTTTCCCATGCATATACATTTAAAATGTACAACAAACTCCTATATTTTATAATTAAAAAAAAAAATCCCCAAAACCCCAAACAACACTCATTATTTCCAAAAAATTAATTTACAATCTATAATGATGTTACAGATAAGAGAAATATTTAAACAGTAAGATTAAAAACTCCTTAATTCTGCACTCCTTAATTTGTGTAGATTAAAAAAATAAAATAAAATGAGATATACATTATGTCAAAACCTTATTTTTACCAAAATTTGGTCTGTTCAGCCTGGAGAAGAGGAGACTGAGGGGAGACCTCATTGCAGTCTGCAACTTCCTCATGAGGGAAAGAGGAGGGACAGGCACTGATCTGTTCTCTGTGCTGACTAGTGACAGGGTCTGGGGGAGTGGCCTGAAGCTGTCTTATATGAGTTTTAGGTTGGATATCAGGAAAAGGTTCTTCACTCAGAGGGTGGTTGGGCTCTGGAAGAGGGTCCCCATGGAAATGGTCACAGCACCAAGCCTGACAGAGTTCAAGAAGTGTTCAAACAAGGTTCTCAGGCACATGGTGTGACTCTTTGGGATGATTCTGTGAAAAGGGCTTGGAGCTGGATTCGATGATCCTTGTGGATCCCTTTCAACTCAGCATAATCTGTGATTATTTTCAGTAATTTCTGTATTGACTGTACGTGACAAAAGGAAAGCCATATTCTGCCAACATTAGTTGCACTTATAAGAATTAATTTTGTTGGAGGACATGTGGAAAACAGGGAGATGATGAAAGCAACTTCACCAATGGCAAAATATGCCTGTTCAGCCTTCTGTGACAGAGTAGCTACAGCAATAGAAAAGGGAAGGAGTACAGCTGACACCTACCCAATCTGAAAGGCCTTTGATACAGACTCTCACAGAATTCTTGGAACTAAATTGGAGAAGTATGGTCTTGATAGATGGGCTGTTAGATGGACGAGGAATTGGCTGGATGGCTGTATCCAGAGTTAGAGTGAACAGCTCAACAATCAAGTGAGCTGATCAAGTGAGCAGTAACACATAGTGTCCCTCATGGGTCTGTATTGGGGGCAAACCTATTTAATACCTTTATCAATGGCATAGGGATTGAGTGTGTCTCACCTCAATATCAAGGTAAAACCAAGCTAACTGACTAGAAGAAAAGTCATACCATTTTGAGGGGATATTAACATTTGAAGAGTGGGTCATGCAAATTTTATAAAGTTCAACATGACCAAGTGAAAAATTCTGGATTGAGGCAATTCACAATATCAGCACAAATTAAATTTATTTGGAACAGCCCTGTGGAGAAGGCCTTTGGGAAATTGGTGGATAAAAAATTGGATTTGATCTGGCAAGGTGTGCTTGCAGTCCAGAAAGCCACCTATGTCCTGGGCTACGTAAAAAGAAGTGTGACAACAAGTAAGACACGATGCTGTTAGAACAAATCCAGAGGTTATCACATGATAATGATCAGACTGCTGGAACACCTCTCCTGTGAGGACATGCTAAGAGAGCTGAAGGAGTCAGGAGAACAGAAGGCTCTTGGGAAATTCGGACTTTTTTACTATATAAAAGGAACTTACAAGAAAGATGGAGAAAGACCATTTACCAGGGCCTGCAGTGACAGGACAAGGTTAATGGTTTCAAACTGAAAGAGGGCATATTTAGATTAGATTTTTATTGGCTGTAAGGAAAGAAATTTTAACATGAATATAGTGAGGCACAGGAACAGGTTGCCCAGAGAAACTGTAGATATCTCATGATTTGAAATGATCAAGATCAAGTTGAATGGGGCTTTGAGAAGCTGATCTTGTCGAAGTTGTTCCTATCCATGGCAAGGGGGTTTGAATAGGTGATTTTAAACATGCCTTCCAGTACAAACCATTTTGTGATTCTATGATTCTATTATTTTTTTTTTTTTAGAGATTGAGAACCTTCTGTGGCTTATAATACAAATGAGAATAGAGTAAATTTTCTCATTTCTCTTTCTAGACTTCAATGGTTACCTCAGTTTTACCACATCTGAGAAGTATATGCCATCCTAGGGCAGCTGAGCTGACATCATGCACTTAAATTTAACACAGCTGTTAAATAGCTTTCCCCTCAGCTGCACCACTTTGGTTTCCATGACTAATCTGGGTACAAACCATAGGTGGGAACCATAACAGCTTTTGAAAACTCCTGCCTGATTCACCTTTCTGTCATTCAGTAAGCTCAGATGTGCAGGAGATCTAGACGCAGGTAGCATTTTCCTGAAAGTCTACAGTTGAAGGGCTATGAGTTAAGTAATTTCTGATTTTGTGTTTCTTAAAGAAAACTCTTACCAAGATCCAATTTCCTGTTGAACAGCAACTCATTCACATGAGGAGTATCTCAGGGTTTAACTAGACCCATTAATGCAAAAAGTTTGTAGTTCAGCCCCACTTTTGGTACAGATATTTTTCTTATAAAGGGGAGTCATGTCTTCCATTTCAAATTAGTAAAATGAGATAACTGGGTAGCTGTTTCTGAAGTAATCTTTGAATGCTTCCCACATGCTCCACAAGTCCTGCTCAGATTAACATTCAAAGGACTTCTAGAGAAGGCTTCCATTGATTCCCTGGGAATTACCCATAGCTGGAAAATGTCACCTTCAGAAACTAGAGATTTTTTAATCAGGTCCTCTCTTGTATAGCTTTTTTTTTTTATCTTGTGTATTATTTTACAGTTAATTGTAAATACAAATACTTATGAGGACTTAAAAAATGGAAGTATGACAGAACCTGAGAAATCAGCTGGACTTAATTTTTTAGTTATTGTCAATTTTTTCCAAGTCTATAACCTAATCTTGTTATAGTCACAACATACCTATAATATAACTAATAATAATAAAAGCTATAACTTGTTCAAATTTTGATTTTTTTTTAATTTGAAAATGAGTATTAATCAGAAGGAGAGACAGCATGGGAAAAAGAAAAGGCAAAGGTGCTTCTGTGATAGATTCATAGCGAAGATGCAGCCATGTATATATTTCATACTACATATGAAATGTAATTTGTATTAGAAAAACCCAAGAGGGTTTTTCTAATACAAAATTTACAGGTACTCTGGGTGAAAATAAGATAATTTAGGAATTTTTCTGTCTTTGACTTCTTTGAGGCTAATGGATGTCTGAAACTGAGGAAACAACATTAACCAGAATATCCTGAAGTTCATATTTTTGTCCTTCTCAAGATGTAGAATTATATAATTCTTCAAAGCTTAACAGGATATTTCCTAAAATATGTGTCACTTTTTTTTTACTATAGAAGTATTCGGGCATTTTGGTTTCTTTTTTTTAGGCCATGTCATGCCTTATCAGATCAGCTTATTTCATGATTGATGACTGTGTTATACTGAACATTTTAGAAAAAGCTATTTTGCTATTATGTGTTATATACTGTCAAAGAGTTTATTTTCTTCAGTGATAAAGAAAATTTTCATTTCTCCTTCTGCCTGAAATTTTGCTCTTACATCATGAGACAATTATAGAAATCCTACAGAGATGTTCTAATTTTTTTCAATATTTATTTTTACCTTTTTGATATTTGGCTGGGCACGGTAATTTTAGATGGACAATTTAAAAACAATGTTTAAACTAATAATAATATAAGCTTATTATTATGCTTATATTGCAATTAATGTAATTGATTTTATTGTTTCTCCAATGCAATACTTTCCTTCTTACAAGGAAGATCATTTTTCCATTCTTTCATAAAATTTGTAAGACCACTTGGCTGTAACTCTCTCTATTCTGTGCCATATAATCTGTCTGGGATTGAGATACACTTATTATCTGGTGGATAGGCCACATTTTTTTCCATTAACTTCTGTTGTGATCACAGCAAGAAAAGATGATAACAGAATGAGAACAGAAGGAAAAAATAAACAGCAGTATGAGATTGTTGGATTTGATTTGATTGTTCTCCGTCTCAGAAGAGACCTTTTTAAATATTTTTGAGGTTTTTCAGTTCTTTTCCCATGTTTAAGAGTGCACTTGACTCTTGCAATGCTAGCCACTCTTTCACCTTTAGCCATCACAATTTTCTTACTTCAACTTGAACTCACCCTGCCTTATGTTTTCACAGTAAAACCAGCAGTGATGGATTCTGCAATTTGCAATTTCTTTCTTTTTTTGCATCTTCAGTTCACCTTTCCTGTAAAGCTTCATCTGCCCTAACATTTTTCATGATGTTTCTAATTAATTGTTAGACACTTGGAGACTCAGTGAAATAGTTCCATTTTCCTACTCCCTGACCACTCCAAGTGGGAATATTGGCAATATTAAGAAATCTATTTTGAGTAAAAGAAATAAATTATTTCTCAGAAGGAGACCTGGCCTTTAGAGAGACAAAGTAAACTGTTGGAGGGAATGGTCTGGAACAAAAGGGTTCAAAAATGCTATCATAATATTCTCAATGAGAATGAGAAAATAGCGTAAGATAAAAGTAGTTTTGAGGCTGCAAATAATACCACGTAGTTCCAAAGCAATGAAGCCTTGAAATTATTGTTTAAAATGTCTATTTTTCATGTCCTATCCTAATATAGTCATAAAAGTTAAGCTGTTAAGCTTAAATTAAGCTGTTAAGTTAAGATGTTAAGCTTGGTGGCACACAGCCTGAAGTATAACCTGTTTAGGCACATCGGTGCACAATATTATGCACAAAATGCTAAAAAGGCATCTTTGGGGCTGTGTGTATGTGTGCTATGTGTGCCTGTATATATTGTATGTACTCATGCCCATGCACAGACACACATACATGTATGTTTTTTGTATGTATGTGTCTTTTTCATTTCTCCGTGAAGTCTAAGGAAAGATTTGGGGGCAGAGTATGGATGACAGGTGAGGAAAAAAATGCCATACAGCTTTAATATAAAAACAAGTTATTTACAATATTTCTGACAACTGTTGTTCATTACACACCCTCACATAATACATACTTAAAATTGTTCATTTGTTCTGCTGTTGAATGCAAAGGTGACTTAAGATGACAGTTAAATTAATGTTTATTTTTTTTTCGTTCTAAAATCTTTCTTAGACTATGCTAGACTAAGGTGATAACTGACATTTAATTATGTGGACTAGGAGTATGGTAAAGGTATAGTAAACATGATGATGCCATAAAATATGCCTATTAATTGTAAATCCTCAAGAGTTTCTTCTAGTAATCAAAAATTTGACTTTACTTGCAAAAAGATTGAAATTTGCACTAATAGTAGCTTAGCAAATGTTCAGTGTATGCCAGTACACTTTAAAATGTAAAACCTGACAAAATGAGAATATCATTTAGCTTGCATTTAATACAATTTATTCTTATTTTCTGTGGGATTTTAAATTATATTAGCTAATATATTTTTATTAATGGAACTCCTGCAGTGTAGCACACTCAGGTATTGAAAAATCAGGTTGTATATTTCGCTGTAATTGGCATTTGCTTTTTCATTTGGACAATAGGTTGTAAATGTACCTGTGACCAGTTTTGCTGTAATTACTATTACTTTTAAGAAGTTATCATAATGCCCATGAATTTGAAAGAAGCCACAAATAATGGATTATGCATTCACTTTTTTTCAATTTTTAAGTATTTAAAAATTGAACCAAAAAATATATTGTTCAATCAGAAAGCAAGACATGGTATGAATATAATGTCACAAACAAAGGAGAAGTTGACTTAACTTCTTAAAATCAGAAATATTATTATTTACATTTAATCTTCTTCAGTTTCTTGGCTTTCAAATACCTTCATGAAATGCATCTCTCTTAACATACTTATTTAATCCTGAAAGTAGCCTGAAGATATGAATTATCAGACGGTCATTATAAAGCACTGAATAGACAAATGCTGCCTTTCTTGGAGGTTTTTTGTTTTGGTTTGGGGTTTTTTGGGTTTGGTTGTTTTGTGGTTTTTTTGGTGGTGGTTTTTGCCTGTTTTTAGTGGGGGTTTTTTTGGTTGTGTTTTATTAAATAAAAATCACAACTATCAAAAATTTGCTTCTCCCCCAAAAAAACCCCAAACAACCTTTGTGCTTCAGGGTGAAGTACTTTTCAGATCAAATAAATCCCATCTTATCCAGACTGATAGAGAGCAACAGATTTTAAAATAGCTTTCCATACTATAAGAAACATATTCTAGGTGATGGAGAGACATCAATTTAGTGTTGCACATGTAGTTGATAATGAATGAGAAATTAACTCAAAGTGCATTCCAGGTAAATTTTCAAGAGTGTTTCAAATGAATTACACCTTACAAATACCAAAACAAACAGGGAGAACAAGAGGGAAGCTTGTTTTCATATTGTGGAAAATGAAAGAACTTAAACTGTGAATCTCACAGTATGCAAAATGATTCATCTGCAGCATCTTTGGCTATGGGAAAAAAATACTGGTACTTGCCACCCACTCTACACTATTCAGATTTATTTGGAGTAGGTACTGAATTTGATATTCAGCACTGCTGGTACTTTCTTTTCTACTGCATGAAAGCAAACAGAATCATTGAGATATATAGTTAGTGGAGAATTTGGAATTGCAATTAAACAGAAAGATGATATTCATGGTAGTCTTTAATACTTATTTCTTGGTGTTTTACATGTAGTTTTTGTGGGAGGAAAGCTGCGAGTGAGATTGTACTTAAAAACAGCAAATAAATTTTTTTGGAAGTGAGCTTCACTGGATGGTGCCATTTTGGGGCAGCTGTAACATCATTGATGTTTTATTAAGCAGTGTTCTAATTTAATCCCAGCTGTGACAGTATTCATTCTTTTCAAGATTTATACTGAGAACTGCTTTATATTTCTGAGTGCAGCTGCATACCAAAAAACATCTATTTAAATTCAGTAAATTTTTTAACTAAAAATATGAACTGCATTTTACATTCAATTATTGCTGCAATTACATATTGTCCATTAGGAACAGCATTATACACTTGAAAGAGAAAATGCTTGGAATAAAAGTTGAAAGAGAGTGGCTTTAAAAAAGGGAATCTATATCATTATTTAAATAATAAAAATCCCCCAACATGTAAATATATACTAATATGTGAGTACATATAATTCCTTAATTTTCTGTTTTATATATGTAAAGATGAAAGAATTGAAGGAAAAAAACAACTGAGCAAATACTTACAGCTGTCCTAAATTTGTTTCAGAGTATTCAAGGTTTATACATCTTAACCTTGTATTCATACAAAATTTGAGTCATGATCTAGTCTTCATTTAATTCATCTATTACAGCCAAAATCTGTGATGAATTACGACAGAACTAATCATAAAGCAATATTTAAACAACAGCAGGAGAAACTCTGTGTCATCGAGTATCTAACACTTTATGAAATTTTAGGTTAATGGGAATGTGTTATGGGTTATAAACAATTCAGTGAAATGCATCCTTGGCATTTTTGATTGAATGATTTTGGTTTTGTTATGTTATAGTTTTGTTACGTCATGGTTTTGTGTAATAACTTAGGGATACTCAGAGTTAAATATTTTAATATGATAACACAATATGGATTGTCAAGATCAAGAATAAATATTAAATAATCCAGAAATGAAAAAATGAAATTAGTTCCATTTTACTAGTTTTCAGAGTTGTTACCTACTAAAGCACAATTGTTTTAATGGAGAGAACATACATGTAAAGGATTTATTCCTTGTATGTAAAACTGGCTAATGGCAAATAGTGACTCTATAGTTTAAGGATAAATTATACTATATTTTTTTACTATCTTTATTATGATGTTTCAATATACACAAATTTTAGTGCAATACAGTTAATATCTGCTTACATTTTTGACAAACAACATTGTCCTTGGGCACACACATTTGTTGGTATTAGAATTACAATTGAAAAAAAATTCTGTAGAATAACTTTGGAGCTTAATGGCTCATATTTACAGATAGTGGTACCCATGGACTTAACTGCTGGAGTACATAAACTGTGGTTCTTGTACTGTAAAGAGAATCAGCTATTTTTCCTGAGTCAACAAAAATACAGCAGTAATAGCACTGGTTATAAATATAAATACAATATTGTGTTAATATTTTATCACCTTTTCTATTGTTTGGTCAGAAATATTTCTTTACTATTTTAGATCTATACCCTACTTCATATTATAAAGCAATGTTAAAGTCCTTAGGCAAGCTTAGAAAATTAGGTGCTGAAGTGGTTTTGAAACTGATGTTTCCTAACAGACCTTCCAAAATACTGATGATATTACAAAGGGATACACTGAGACAGAATAAAATAGACTTCCAATTCCCTCTTTTTCCATTAAAGAATGCATTAAGATAGCTTCTTTTTCCCCTAAATATTCTATTTTTTTCCTTTTCTTAGTATTCACCTAAAGATAAATTGTTCTGTCTTGAGTTTTGATGATTTCTTCTTAAGTCATAGTGCATGTCTGTATTACATAATTAAAAATGCTAAATGAACATTCATGGACAATTGGAAGATGAAGGAATGAGCAATTAATTTTTCATTATTAAACAACACACAAAGAAATGAGGATCATGCAAGTACAGAACTTTCACAACAGGTCTGAGAATCTGAAAAGATCTGAGATCCACAGAGAATTTGGAACCCCTAGAGGGGTGGATGCTAATATAGAAAAGTGGTAAGAGAGGATATGAACCTCCATCAGGATGCACTGAGTATCCTGCATACATAACATCAATGAGAAAAGGTTTTATCTTTCTGAAAAAAGGGAGAAAAAACTTAAATTCTTCTTTGCCCTCCAGATCTTCTATTTCTTCAGCCAAAATAGATCTGATAGATCACACCTCTCAGTATGATGGCAGTGGCTTCAGAATTGCAACTCAGGTGGCATTGATCTCTGTTGCGGCAAGGCTAATGCATGTGAAACCTTATCAAAAGACAGGAAGCAAAAAATGAGATGTTAGGTACTTGTTAATTGCCCTTGTTATTTTAGTAGCCCTGAGTTTTCTTCAAGTGCTCTTTGTAACAGAAGACAAAATCTAGAGGGGGGAGAATTTTTCACCAGAGAAATCTAAAAAAAAAAAGGTGTGGCGTGTGATTTAGAAATAAAACTAAATTGGAGTGTTTAACCCTTTTTTATCAAGTAGAAAAAAACCCTGCAAACAAAAAACTCCAAGATTACATGTGTACATCTCAGCATGAAGCTGAGTCAGGAGGTTTGAGTTAGGTATGAAAATTTTTTCACCTGTGGTGTGATTGGGCACTGGAACAGGCTCCTCAAGGAAGTGATCATGGCACTAAGCCTGACAGAGTTCAGGAATTATTTGGAAGTGAACACTCTCAGGCACATGGCGTGTGACTCTAAGTTTGTCCTGCACAGGGCCAGGAGTAGAACTTGATGATCCTGATGGGTTCCTTCCAATTCAGCACAATCCGTGATTCAATGATTCTATGATGGAAACATCTTGTTAATACTATAAATTAACAGAGTTAAAAATTGGAGTATTTACGTAATCAAAGTTTTTTTTCCAGCTGTTTTTCTAGATAAATTTTCACCAGTACCCAAAGACAAGATTAATACTGCAACTCTTATGGGAAAAAAACCAAACAAAACCAAAAAACCAACCAAACAAAACTGCCCCCAAACCCAAACTAAACAAACAAATAAAACCTGCACTACCCTCCCAGAAAACCCCTAAGCAAACAAACCACAAACAATCAAACAAAACAAACAAAAATCCAACACCTAACTCTAAATATTAACTTCATTTTTTTTTACCGGTAGTATGATAATTGCAAAATATGCAGCTAGTGCATTTTTGTGCTCTGAGCTGTTCTGCTTTCCAAAAAGTAAAGGAAGAATTATATTATTTACAGGAACCTATTTGTAATGATTAATGAATAGGTCTGGCTGAATAAGGCTTCAGGCTTTCCTTGGAAATTGTGGTCTTATTGTGCCAGCTTTTTCCTGGAGGAGTGTGCTGGGAGTTATAGTAGAAGAGCCATTGTTTAACTCTTTTATACCAAAGGATTTTTTACATGGGTATTTTACATCTTTTCCTCTCCGTCCTTGTTTGACAAATTATTGTACATGTTCTCAATTACCCTTAGCTATACTTCAACCCCTGCAAAATTTTAATGTATATTTTTCAAGACTGAGTTAAATAGATACAGGCAGTCTTTCACCACCTTAATTACCATTCACTAATTGCAATCCACACATCTCTTCAATCACAATTTCTGCACTGTCTCTTTTCTTATTATCTTCCTCCTTCATCCTTCTAAAGCTGAAAACTAACTTACCTCTTCATATTATCCTTTTACACTAATTTCTGTGTCTTGTTTCATCCTGTCTACTTTCTCTTTGCTACTGTTATCATCCACATAATCCTGAAATAATTTACCTGCTTCTCTTACAAATATTCTCCAAAATTCTTTAGAAAATTCTCCCTATTTATGACCTCTTTATTATTACCAAATCTTGGAATTACATGGAATTACATGTAATTCGAAGTCAAAGTGCATAACTTCGACAACTATGAACCCACTAATGAGATTATGTGTAAGTAAAAGTACAGAGAGACTTTAGTGAGACTAAATTTAGGTATTAGGAGAAGAGAAAAAGGAGACTAGGGTCATAAACGTTTTATTTTTCTTTTCTTCTTTTTTTTCTTCCCCAGATAGAGACTAGCTTTTTGGTCTTGTCTATCAGCATGTGTCTATAGAAAGAAAATGTTTAATAAATGAGTTTTTGATGGGGGAAAAAAAAAAAAAAAGAAAACCAACTCATATATATATATGTTCTACCTTTCTTTCTATTTTCTCTTTTCTGTTTTAATTTATTCATATTTTGCTTCAATTTATCTCTTTCCTTTTTTCCTATTACCTTTCCCCACCTCAAAAAAGGCTTCACCAAAAACAAACCACAAAAACCAGAAGTACTTCAGTCTTCATTTTCAGAGAAGTGAAAATGTCTTAAGGAAATTATCATTCTTGTCATACCATGTTAAGAAAAACTGAAAGATTTGTTATCTGTAGGATTTCTGACATTCTTCTGGCAGGTGTGAAAAGAAGAGAATAAAGCTATTTCTAGTTTAAGGAAAAGATGCTCCCAATGGCAAAGGAAAATCGCAGTTGCTGTGTTGGGCCACCAGTCGTTGAGCCACTGTCCATAACCTATCAGCTCCTGAACACTGGTGTGCAGCTGGGTTCATTTAAAGGGGAAGAAAGCAGCAACAACACCCATCCACAACACTTGCATCCTGGTAAGGGGCTGGATACTACAAGGCAAGGTTGGTTTTTCCCCTAGACTGACCAGAACCCTGGGCCCTATCAATGACTTATTCTACTCTGGCACAAAAGGCCTATTCTGCTACGTGTTTGGCTTTCCAGTATTTGTATGTAACTCTGGGAACAATCAGGAGGACACTGAAATAACTTGACTAAAATTGTGCCACAATCCAAATTCATAGGAACCAGACAACTAGAACCAGTTTGTTCAATATTCATGTTGAATGCTGAGCATAAAAGACAAATTAAAGTTTCCAAGGGCACCCATACCAGGCTACATAGATATGGTGAATGTAGGTTCTCCCCTTCCTCAGCGTGACAGATTACAGTACTCAAAGGCCTTTCCCACTGCTCTGGCAGGAACTCTTGACTCCCTCTTCAGTTAGTGAAGGCTAGTGAGACAGACATTTGCACAGGGCATCTCAGTCATCTTTCTTTGGCATTTCTCTCCACATTACATAACCCAGCCTCATTTAATCCTATCTTTGCTGGAATATCTTTGGCAGTTCAACCTTCTTGTGCAGCCCCTGCAGCTGTGGCCTCTATGTCACATGAGAAGGAAAGCATAAGGGATATTCATCAGTTGATGAATCATCCTATTCACAGTTCTTATTCAGTGAGTCATCCCTGGAAATGGTCAATAAAAGAAAGAGTCTATGTCTGCACTCCTTACTGGAATCTTTTCTCCTGAGAGTCAGAGGGCAGTGGAGAGGCTGTTGTACAAGCAACAGAGCAGTTTATTGTGTTTTCACAGATCTTTAAGACTTTTCATCTCTCCACATATTTTTCTGGTTAAAAGGAAGGGCAGCACTGCTCTTCCAATCCAATCTCCTCTCTGCCATAGGAGACATGTAAAGCTAAGATAGTCAGGCCATGTACACTCTGACTTCCCTTGCACCCAGAGGTAAGACAAAAAAAAAATACACTAAAATAAGGCAAAATTAAGTGGCAAAATTAAGTTTCTGTTGGGCTATTGAATTGCCCAGATGAGAAAATGTCAGATGGATGTGTGTGAATGCATGAAAGAGCCACTAGAGCCAGCTGGTTACTCAGCTCTTCTGGACAATCCTGTGCTGGCCTGCTGTGGAAAATTATTGCTTCTCTGTACACTCCTGCAACATCTACATTCAGAACTGCCAAGGGCATTGGAAAGCGCTGTTTTAGCCCTCCCACAGAAGCACAGAGCATAAAGTTCCTGCAGTTGTTCTGACCACAATTTGGTTGACTGTGAAATTACGTTGATGCTTGCACTGCATTGACACAAGTTTAGAATTACCAGTGCCGATTCCAGCTGTGGTGGATATGTCATGAACTTCCATCTCGTCTCTGCTTACAGGTTTCCATGCTGAGAGGTGGACCTGAAGAATCTCCCCTGATAGTTCATGAACCTGCAACCATAGAATGGCAATATTTGTGGTAGGCCCAAGCTGTCCACGTGAATCAGCACTGTCCACGTCATAACAGTGGTCTGTGTGATATTGCACACCCCAGTAATCACTTAACAGGAGGGAAAGTCCTCTTTCAGAAGACATCTATGGTCTTCTCTGCAGTTATTTATGCCTGAAACCTAATGTATCAGTGTTATAGGTGGGCACACAACTTTTTGCAGGGGATTTCAAATGAAGTCCACTGTGCAAGGAATGTTTTGTCTTGTCGCTGGTCATTCTAAACCAACAAGACAATAGAGTTTCAACAGTAACACTTCACATAACAATATTTTTTAAATGTCTTTCAATTGATGAAAGGTTGCCCAAGGAAAACTGTTTTCTCTTATCTCAAACTCAAAACTGGCAATTTTAACTTTTGACCCCATGCTTAAATCTGACCTGGCAGAATTCCTTGTGTTAAGTTCTGTGGCCCCATGAAAGCTATTACATATGCTTTACATTCTTGTTTCTTTTTTCTGATATTCATGCACATGAATATGGAGGACATGGGCTAAACACCTGTGAATATCAAACGGTGATACTTAAAATTTTCTCAGCTATTCTGACGCTAACTGTTCATTGCACGAGTTTTATGCTGCTTTGGCACCACTGGAAGCTGCAATTGATAGGCTCTTAGGCTTGGCTTTTAGGTGGTGGGTGGTTGGTTGGTTGGTTGGTTGGTTGGTTGGTTGGTTTGTGTGTGTGTGTGCGTGTTGATTGTTGAATAAGTTCAGGCAAGTGATACAATTCTGTAGTAATTTTGAAATTTCAGAAGCTGAACCAATATAATAGATGGGGAAATAATTCAATCTGTCCCTTGTTGACTTGCTTCCTTAATCCAACAGAAAAACTAGACTATAAAGAATATTACAGTTATTCTGAATCTACTAAGTTGTATGAGATGTTGCTAACAAAGTTAATCTTCCAGGCTGACAACCACTTCTGTACCTGCTGTGGTTTTCACTGTGGTAGAAATACAGAAGAGCTTTTTAACATTAGAAAATCTTTATTGCCAAGAAAGAAAATAATAACAATAAAAAATCAGCTACAGTTATGTCAGAAATGGGTGATGTACAAATGATAGTGTTCTTGAGTGTTAGATGGGGATGACAAGGGAGATTTTAATAAAAGGATAGGTTCAAACTGCCTTAGTAGCTAAAAGGTTCCAAAATGTTTATACAATCTGTGAGAAAAAATAAAAATAGGTTGTAGATTATTACTGAAATCACCTTTCCTGCATTCAAAATTTCCCAGGTGTGAATGAAATATATTTATAAGGGCCAGTTTTGAAAGCAAAAAATCTTTATTTTTAATGTTCAAATGTATTATTCTTTACAAGAATAGACTTTTACTAACTGTATGAATAAGAAATATTTTCATCATAAGAAACATTATGTTTCCAGTAATAAGGACAGTATTTGAGTTTCTAAGAATTCAGAGTTAAAAACCTTAGATGTTCTGAAGTTGTTATAAATGTAAAATATAACCATTTGGCCCCAACACATTATAATGGATTTTTGCATATACTGCAAGAACTGCACAACTTGAAGTATTCATACAGGCAATTATAACTGCAGTGAAGAACAGATAGAAAGACTAGAACATATTATTATAACACAGAATATTTCATTTAATGAGCAGCAGTGTTCTATTGCAGCTTATTTGTGTGACTGTCTTGATTTTTTTAGAACACCTTAGTTTACATTTCAAAAATATTTCCTACATTAACCCATCCTAGATTACCATTGCTTTTTCTTGTTTGTAGGAAGTGTATTTATGTGAATACACATGAATAGATGTCCATACACATACAGAATTAATCCTCACTGCCTTTTTGACTTGTAGAATGCTATTTATAAAGCCATCATGCTTTTTTTTTTTTTTTAAGTGAGATCTGCCAAGATGTCTTTTCAGAAGCAGATACATAGCTATCAGAGTAGATTCATAAAGTTGGAACCTGGACATATATCACTGTAGCTCATTTGTCAGGTAGAAAATGGAACTTTTAACTCAGAAACATAGGCATCTTTCCTGGAGTAAAAGTGTAAGTACTGGGACTGTAATCCCATGTCCCAAGTCATTTACTCTAATTCATATTTATTGCTATGGAGTCATGACATCATAATGTAAGACCTGAGTGCCAAGAGGATTATGTATCCCTAAGTGTAAATCTCTTTCACAGAGCTTTTCTATTATCATTAAATACAAATCAGCATATTCTTCATGAAAAACCTTTTAGCAGCATTCTGCAAGACAGGGTTTTTTCAATTAATTCTTAGACTTGTTTTTGATATAGGAAAATAAATAAAATTAAAATCAATTTTGGTATATGTGAAGTGTGCTGTATCATTTGAAATGGCATAAGGGCATTCCACAATATAGAAAATTATCTCAGTGCATGAATGACAACCATAAAATTGTTTTTCCTATTAAATTTTGAGCTCTGAAACCTATGTTCAATTTAAAACAGAGAAAAGGGATTTTGAAATTTGTGCTTATTATTAAAAGGTAAATTGCAAAGAATGTGTACTAAATTAATTCTGACTCAGAACATAGTATTTTTGTTTCTGACTCTGTTTTTTTAAAGAGATATTTTAGTGTAGTTGTAATCAAATAAAACAAGGGAAAAAAAGATAAGTGTCAGGTGGTCTTAGTACATGGATAATTCCTCTGTATGCTGTTGTTGTATCTCTGGAGGCTGCAGACTATTAAATTGCACTGATTATACCTGTTACCCTAATGCATTATTCATGAAATTGGCACCACGGCATCTTCAAACAGTTTGTCATTTTCCATTACTTTCCATCAAAGGAACCATATGCTGTTCTCACAGTATATTGATACCAGGGCATATACAGAGCAGACAGTCTCATGGAAGCACTATCTGCTTTCACATGAGTTTTCAAATGGTTATTATTAACCACTATTTTAATGGCCAGTTTGATTATTCAGTGCTCAACTACAAAACTTCACTGAGAATAGAGATTGATGACTGCTCTTTCTATGTTGAAAATCATTCAGTTCTCATAAAAAGTTTGCCATTCAATGGAACTGCACTGCAAGACATTTCCTCATGGATGCTGTATGTTGAATTTTGTTTTGAAGTGTTGTTCCTCAGACATCTCTCATTGCTTTGAATATCTAAGAAGCAGTACTTCATTATCAGAAATCAGCCTTGTTTCCTGTCCCATCCTATGTGCAGTAAATTGTTTTTGAACAACAAGCTATTTTTTTACAATATCACTCCTAACTTAATCAACAATAATCTGATTCTATGCAGCAGCTGATAATCTTTCCTAAAACTTTTGTGACATTCTGTGTATTCAATGACTGATCATGAAAAACACCAAAAAAACTCTTTGGGTATCTTATGAGAAGGTATAAGAATTTGACTATTCTTATACATATATAATGATAATTCCATTATTGTCTCAATTTCTAATTTTCTGGTTTTAGGCAATTACCTATTTGAAAATGTGATTTTTATAAAGCATCAAAACCCTATATTAGGGCTGCTTGCTATTCATGGAAATATAGGGATTTTAGATTGCTTTTTTTTTTTTTTTTTTGTGATTTTACTCAGCATTGAAATCCATTGTCATCTAAACCAGTTGGGAGTAGGTTAATGGTTAACGGTTGGACTCGATGGTCTTAATGGTCTTTTCCAACCCAAATTAGTCTGTGATTCTGTGTTCAGGTACATCAAGATGTTCCAATGTGTTCATAATCTAACTTTATATAGAGCATATAAAGACTTCGTAGGGTTAAGACAAAGAGGCATCAAATTCAAATGTGCAGAAGGAATGTAAAATGAATGGCACTGGCTCAGTTTTTCAACATTGTTTTTATTCCTTTGGTATGCCTAAATTAAGAGTGAACTGAAAATTCAAAGTCTGGGTCCCCATGTGTCTACATATAGGATTATTGGGAACATTTGAGGTTTGTTCAATAGAAATACTACGTATACTTTCTGAGATTGAGTTTGGTCCTGTAATTCTAAACTAATGCCAGCTATTAAGAGGATCTTCAAGGCAGAGGTAAACAGGGTCCTGGGGGGCTTCTGTGTGTTCAATTCTAAACATAGGAGATGTTTATCACACACCAAGCAAGTACAGTTGGTAGCTGAGAAATGCAATTCAGCTACATCTGGATAAAGTTAAAAAGCACCTGAGCAAACAATTAGTTTTTTAGATGAAGTATGTAGGTCATATTCTCAAATTTAATATAGTCTATATTCAAGGCATCCAATTTTCTCATATTGCTTTGCCCTTAATGGATATTCTCAACAATATAAATTTATTTCTAGTGGAGGGAGGCAGTGCTAGCTCTCAGTAGTTTAGGTCTCTGCAGGCTTATGATACAGGGGGACAGTTTTTACATGAACTAATAAGAACTGATTTACACTCACATGGGTTATAGAGTCATACAGTCACACCTTCTCTGTTTCTGCTTCCAGTAATGACAAATATTGACTTATCTTCAAATTTCACAAAAGAATTAACATTTAATTTGGGATTATGGTGAGGTAAAGGTTCAAGTCTCATCTAATTCAGAAAAGTGGCTATGTATCAATGGATTTTTCAACATCTTTCCTTCTCCCAGGGCTAGGATGGAGGTGGTGAGGGCCAACTTTACTGTGAAGCAGCCTAGGACAAGGCCTGGGAACAGTCCCTGTGGGCAAATATTTCTCCTGCAGGGACTGTGCTGGAGTTCGGGCCCTTTTTCCGGGCTCTTGCCTGGATTTTGCTGTATGGGTCCATGCTGTACTTTAGTGGCCTGGATGCCCACATGTTTCTTATCCCCATGACCTTCCCCAACCAACTCAGGACCTTTTCTAACCTAGTTCCACTCACTGATCTTTCCCTGCCCTCCTTGATCAAGTACTCCAGACCTGACCTCTGTTTGGTGAGATCCCTATCCTGTCTGTCATGCTGTCACCCATGCTCCAGGGACACCTTTCTCATATATTTGCCCATCCTCATAACTTCCTGACTCCATGTGATATTGTACTGATACAACAGAGAGAAAGAAGTGCAATTCTGTCCCTCAGAACACAGAAGACATGAATACCCATCAAACAGCTGGGACAGCTAAGATTTGCAAACATCTGTTAAACTGATGACAAAGCTGCTACATGTGCAGCTGGTCTACTTGGTGGTTGTTAGAAACAATCTCTTCATTTTGGTGCTGAGCTACACTCAAGGGGTAATTTACCTTAAAGAAAATTTCTGTGCAAAACTGTTTAGAGATTTGTGGGAAGCCTTCTCTGGGATTACTGTATTTCAGTAGATATCATTTGAAACTAATTACTTGTTTGCTTGTTTGTTTGTTTTCATACTGTAGTGTTGCCAGTAGAATGTTCACAATGATACGAGCATTTTTCAGGTTCTGATAAGGTGTTTTGCTACTGATGACACATTCTACACCATCAAAAACTTCCTCTGTCAACTTAAATATGGTCCGTTTTACCTGTGGGGTTTCTGTTGAATTTTTGCAGCACACTCCCCTCCAGGGATGTGACAGATGCAGCATCATGCCTACACTATCCTTATTTTATTTTGTTGCCTTGTGTTCAGTGTAATTTTCCTTTTTTTTCTCCATATGTTTGATAACATCAGCATATGTTTTCTGCTATAGCAGATGACCTTTAGTTGTATCTCGTGGTGTGAGGCTGATGTTCTATGACTGAAGATTTACCTTGAGAATGTCTCAGTAATGTTTAATGGGTCAGTCTTAACCATTCATTGTATTTAAACTGTCCATACAAAATGCTTATGGATGGTTGGTTATTTGATATATGCAGCAGATGTCTGGTGCAGCTGAGCTCACAGGAGCATTGCTTTGATACCAGCTATAGGCAATGCTTTGAGACTCACTATTTAAGACATTTAACCATTTTGTACCAAGATTACAAAGACAGCCTGTGGGTGACTGGCTGATGTGACAGCTCTGAAAAAAGACTCAGACATATAGAGAAGTGGTAAGAACAATTGCAGGATACTTACTGTTTTTCAAAGACCCATATCTTCATCCCAGCTATGCTGCTTTTCCCAGGAACTGTAATGACTGTTGCTGTCCTCTCTGTGACTCAATTTCTAGACATATCTCATTTGCTAGTCATATGATATTAGAACTGTCCTTAAATTTCCATTTTTACAACAGGTTTAAATTGTTTTCTGCTAACAATAAGATTCTTCTGAGATAAAACCATTTGAAATGAATCACATACTTTCCCATATATGGATAAGATATCTGTGTTTCAACCCATACAATAATAAACTAAACCTGTCCAAAAATACTGCTTTGTTTGGTTCCATTTTAGGTAAATAATATAGTTCTAAATGTTTCACCTTTGCTGTTAAAACTTCCCAATTTAAAATGAGAAGCCATTTACTTGCTGGAACAGAAATCTCTATGGATGTTTTTGCAGAATCCCAATACTAATGAATTTGGTTAGAGGCAAGGAGCATACATAGACTTTGACTTTATCTTCTGAACATTTCTTGATTTTGCCTGTGAGCAGAAAATCATGTCAGTGTGGTCTTCACTATTCAGATTACCTTTAGGGAGGGCTCTTTTCAACAGAGTCTTCTGATTGTTATTCTGTCAAGGATATTTTCAAAGCCATAGAGGAACAACAGTGGTTTTCACTGTCACTATCATGCTTGTAGGGATGGATGACATTTCCATTTTAAACTCTCAATCTATTGTCATTTCATTCCATATGGTGATTACCAGTTTCTCTGGTGTGAAAAGAGAAAAGATGTCCGTATTTAGTCAGAATTAGTCAGAATTATCACTGACTTTACTGGCAGCCACTGCCTTACCCTGAAGCATCTGGGTAATGATTTCAAGACTTACTGATACAGCACTCCCAGATGATCCTGAGCTGGTTGCTGTGGAACTCTATCTAATGCTGTTCTAGTTATGGCAGATTGACAGTTTAATAAATAATGTGCACTATAGCTGGAACCTCTGATGAGGTACTGAGTACCTCTGCTCAGTACTTTTTATTCCAACTCACTATCCTCAGTTTTGTTCAGTCATTGAATTATAGCTGTGTCTAGGGATCAAGCTAGACATCTGCTGTTTTAAATATTTCAGTGTTTAATCCTTCTAGGAGTTTGATTTTACTTGTTTTGAAACCATGAGACTGTTATTGGCATATGATTCCTCTTTAATCAAAGTTCAGACCAGAAGTCTTTACCATGCATAGCTTCTTACAGAGCAAATGTCAAAGTGACAATAACACCGTATGACCATCACCTTCGGTCAACAAATATCTGAAAATCAATTCTCCACTGCTAAGGTCAAACTGTAAAAACAAGGAATATTAAGTGAAAAATAAGAGGCTATTTGAATTTTTGTTGCTGTTAACATGACTGATCTGTTTGTATATTATAATTTTGCAGGTCATACAATTAATTTACTAATAATTGTTCTAGAGAGATCAGCAGGTTGCACTTTCACTCCACCTGCACAATTTGTAGTCAATATATAGGTTACAAATAGCACTCAAGGTGCTATTTCTGTTGTCACACAACTTTTATATTCCTAGCATTGGCTGTTTATTGCAACTTGACCTGAATCCCACACGTATGAAAGTAATGTTCACTTCAGTAGTGCCCTGTCAGGAGCATCAAGACTTGTGTTTTAGAAGATGAACACCTTTATGTCCAGTTTATGACTTACTGACTTCCCGTATCAGTCTCTGCTATTTCATTACCTCAAAATTTCATTTATTAAAGACACCACATAAAGTACAGAAGAGCCTGCACAACTAGTTGATTACAGTGAGAACATGCCAATTGTGTCTTGTCTGTGAAGGCAATTTCTTCTGTTATTACAGCAGAACAAAAGTTGTCAACAGTGAATGCTCAGCTTTTTTTTTTTTTTTTTAATTAAAAAGAGCAGTTCAATTAAGAGCAGAGGGCAAAGATCTCAAAAAAAAATGCATTTTAGCACAGCTGAGTATTCTCTGAAATTACACAGAAGATAGAACTAGAGGCAATATTCCATGCTTTAATTTAGGTAACACTGTACTAGTCTTGCATATATAAAAAGACTTGAACATATAAATAGAGGCTAGGTTGAGGCATTTTTTGTACAGTAATAAAAATTTGGATGCAGTGTGTGTATCTGAAGAGACCTTTTAGTATGGTGAAAGTAACTAAAACTGCTATTCAACAACAGCACAATTTTTATGATCATTTTCAACCAGGTGTTTGTTAGAGCTGTATGTTTTCTTCTCTTTAGTGAATACTTTCAGGTTATTTACTTTGAAATCTATCTTCCTTTGGTATCACCTCTTCCTTCAATTTACATATCTTGTGGTCATATAATGAAGAGCCTGTAATTTCAAATGGAAAGGTCAATGAATAGCACAAGTGCTCATCTTACAGTTAGGCGAAGAAGAACCCCCATCTTATCCATCATCCCCATCAAAACAGAATCCCAGTCTTAGTGAAAAGATAGAGCAATTAGGCTTTAGTAGAGGAAATTCTAACTGTTACTGAGATGTTAATATGTGCTTTTTTTGTCATTTGTTACCTTACTAATGGATTTTTATTGGAAAACAATCATGAGTGGAATTTCATAGCACCATAGATTCTATTTAGAGAAAGTGCATTCATTTAGTCTACTTCTCCTCTTGCTTTGAACTCCACTTCAAACTGAATTTTCACAAAACACTATCTTCGATAGAGGGCATCACAATAGAACAAGAAGACTTTTTTAAACTTGCTCCAAGAAATCACTGCATCAGAAAGAAATCAGGAATCATTTTAATTTCTTACAGTAAAGCTCCCTTGTTCTTGTGCTTCCAGAATATCTTTCTTTTCATTTAATTGTTTTCTTGTTCTAAACGTGAGTAGAAATACTCCAGCTGTGATCTCTGCATTGGCAGACGTGGTCAGAAAATTATCCACTGGTCTGTGGAAAAATTGCTACTAAGATGAAGATTGTTGATCAGCAACATAAAAAGCATGTTAAGACACTAAATGGAACCTCTCCTCACTCCCTTATTTCTATTATTTGCAAAGAAATACCATAGTTTTCCAACCTTTGAGCTATTATTCTCATGTCAATATCATTTTGCTTAGGCAGAGGGAGGTATTTCTCACAAAACAGTTACCCTGAGAACGTTTGAAGCTATTCTGCTCTGATACTTTTTCATTTTTAATTTCTGCTATTCATTATCAAATTAAGTTAATGTTACACTATAAAAATTAACAAGGAAGGCCAAAATAAAAATAGGATTGCAGCTGTTTCTTGGGTAAACATAAATGAATATATTCCAGTGTCTTTACCTATGTACTGATGCTCTCTATGATTTATGCAATAGTTCACAAATATAGAGTATCATAAAACACCTTTTCTTCACTTCACAAATTATAAATAGTGTATTTTAAAATGTCATCTATTTACATTAATAGACTTGGTCAATCTAAAATAAAATGATTATTGATCTTATGGAAATGGGATTTTTTTCGTCCCCTGTCAAATTTTACTATAATTTGAACAAAGCCATCCAGGCAAAGGAAAAGACATACACAGCTTTCTATTACAATATCTCAGCACGGGCTACCTCTTGTCTAGCTTTGATAACACTGGGACACCTAGACTCTATGAAATATTTTTTAACTAATAGATTTATTCAGCTAGATTGTAATACAACAAAAAACCCAGAAACAAACCATACACCTCAAACCAAAAAAGAAGAGCCTTACTTTTTACTTGTCATTCCAAATTGAGGGGTGACTATTTAGAGAACCATTAAAAATGTATCTTCACAGAGAGTCTATAACTACAAAACTATAGTCTATAACTACTACAAAAAACTACATTAATACAGTTCCTAAAAAGAAAATTGTTTCAAGTCTTAGAGACAAATAAAAGAAACCTAACAAAAGAATAATGACTCCCTCTCACTAACATTTATAAAACTATTTGATAAAAATTAAACAAAATGAATGGTCCAAAAATGAAAAAGAGGTGAATGTTGATGTTTAAAAACTTAGAACAAAAACTCAGAACAAAATCATTCTCTCTTTTTT
>VYXD01003999.1:621477-651397 GCA_013397195.1 Hylia prasina
TTTTTAAATTTTTTTTATGTGTGCTGTATTTGTCGGGATGTGCAAGAGAGGGAATGAAGAAATAGAATCAACTTTGATTTACATATCTCAAAAACCCCCATCTCTTTCTAGATGATGATCTATACTTCATGTATTTTCTGTTATAACTTTTCTCAGTAATCGTTTAGTTTTTTATTTTACACTACCAGTGGTGTGAACAATTTCTGGTTTTATTTTCTATCAATGTCAGCTTTACATACATTGTGCTTGATGCACAGCGACAGTATCTACTTTAACAAGTAGAAGGATGACATAAAAATGACATGTTTTAGGAGTGATACTAAAAGAGGACAGATATTTAAACCTCTTTTTAACTGCCAATTAGATATTTCTGCTAAGAAATATATATCTAGAATATTTTAATTATTAATAAACTGAATTTAAAAAGAAAGCCTAAGATTATGTAAATTTTTTTGTTTGGTTTGTTGGTTTTGAAGTTTGTTTCCTGGTTAGCTACTGGCAAAGGAATATCATCAATGAAAATTATTGGGGTGGCTAAAAGGAATTCTAGAAAATATTAATTATAAGATGTGCGACAAAAAATCACCCAAGACCTATTGTCTCAAACAAATCAGTTTGCACTTGACATATACTTGACATGTACTTGACTGTGCCAGTTATATGGTGTAAGGAAAGTTATGCTGATCATGATCACCGTGGTATAAAAATATGAAGATCTCATTGATAAATTCTTATTAGGAGCCTCACTATCACAGATCTATCTGTACTTCTTTAACAGATAATTTTTACCTGATTAAAAATATTGTTTATCCTCTGTTTCTTCTGGTAGAATGATATAAGTAGTATACTAACACTGCACAGGAATATAGGGCTCTTTTCCTGCTAAAATAGACATTTTTCAACAAAAAAGGTGTGAAATAGGTTTTCTTCTTGCTCCAAGCAATTGCAGCTGAATTTCATGGCTTTGCATTTATAGTGTATGAAAAAGTAAAGAAGAAAAATTTCAGGACAAGAAACTGTTTTTTGTAATCAGAGAAACACCACAAGCTGATCTGGAGGTGCTACGAACTCTGTTGTACAGGAGGTGTAGTTTTCATTATATTTGTTTATAGCAATTAACTCCCTAAATGCCATGCCGTGGCAGATACAGTAAGCTGCTGCACATTCACTTACTCTTTCATTTGAAAAATAAGGAATTTTCTCTTGGGATCAGAAACTGTGTTTCAAGAAGTCTTGCTTTTAGAGCAATTTTGGGACCTCGCATCCAGTGAAGACAAAGACTTTCAAATAACCTTCAAATTCACTGCAAGGATGTGAGATCAAAAGGGATTCATATATTTACAGCAGAGAGCACATCATTCTTTCATTGTATGCTTTAGAGATAAATATACTCTTACATCTTGTTGTGCTATCCTTTCCTTTTTTTATTTTTTTTTTCTTCTGCCATACTGTCCCCTAATGAGTCTTGAGAATTTCATACTTATCCTGAAGGACAAATTCCACAGGTCAAGAGGGATTCAGGAAGATCTCTATTTCTTTTTGTTTTGTTGGTACAGTTTGACATTATGTTCAAAGAGAAAACATTATTTTAGAACTCAAAGAGAGTTCAGGAGTTCACAAAACCTACAGATGTGTATCTGTTTTAGAAATAGCAGTATTTATTGTGAATTGTTTTCCGAACATAGATCTTAATCCTCCAGTTACTACGACGTCAAGAGTTTAACTTTCAGTTGCTTTTGAAAGACTAGAGAATGATCAAATTGGCAAATAAATGTACTAACTGGAAATAGTTAAAATAATAAATAAAATACAATAAAATAAAGTAAAAAAATAAATAAAGTAGAAATCTGTCACTTAGCCAAGAGCTTTATAATAACAAAGGCCACACCTCTACATTTGAAAAAGAGTGCAGAGAATCCATCATGACATAGGAAATATTTCTGATGCTAGAAAGTAGAAGTCCACTGTAACTCATCATTACTGCATCTCTTGTTCTTATGTTTCATTTTTGGGCCAAAGTCGTGTTTCACTTATTTAAAACATTTAACAAAATCTTCTAATTTAAAACATCAATTTAAACTTCAATAAGTCCATACTACTTTTTAGTATAGAAAATATGTTTGGAAAACAAGCTTGTCTAAATAGACGCCACAGTGTTTAGTACCAAGCTCTATTTCTCTTAAAAGCCAAAACCGAACCCAAGCATCCATGGCTTTCACCCTCTGAGACACTGATTTCCTCCTGTATGCAACCATGTGAAAAGCAAAAACCCAAAACATGCTTCAGGATTCTGTTTACTTATCATCATGATGGGTTGGTTTACTCTAATTTCAAAATCATACTACAGGGAATTGTCTCCAAAGACTTTGACTCTTATATCTCTGCCCTGATCCATGACATTTTCTTGGGGATGAATATTATCTTTTTAATTTCAGCAGAGAAAAGAAGAGAAGCAAAACCTTACTATAATCATGCAAAATCTCAGGTCATAAAAGCATGAAAAAAGCTGTAAATCCCTTTCTTTTCACAGAGGCATATAATCTACGTATATATTATCTTTGCCAGATATTGAACATCATATGCTAAAAACACATGTTCTCATTCAGAATCCTACTGAACATAATGAGTTTTAAAATGGCACACTAATGGAGCCTGAAAGGATGCTATTTTCTCCCAGAAGGAGACCTGCCGGTAGCTTGGTTACTTTTATAGCAGTCCCAGGAATTACAGGGTAAAATGAATCTACTTGTCAATAGAACAGTAAGCGTTTTTAACTCAAATACATGTACAGATACTCTACTTATGTTTGTCCATTTGCTACTAGCAATATAAGATATAAACATGAAATCCATTTGATATTGAAAATAGATATAATGTTGAGATAAACATATTCATACCCTTCTTTCTAGCTTTCCCTAAGTAGCTTTCTGTTTCTTACCTGGTCCCTGCTTGAATACATTCTTAAATATTTGATTTTCTTTTAAAGGAACAGCACAGGTTGCTGCAACACGTAAGTTAGTGCTACTAGACCTCTAGTTTCTATTTAATTCCAACTATTAAAAGATTCAGGAATCACTCCAATGTCATGATGTGACAAGCTAATGGAATACTGTAGAAGTGGAATGAAGAGAAGAATACTTGAACCTGCAGAATTTGTCTCCTTCTTTTAGACAAACATTCCATACATATTTTCTTGCATGCTGTTATCTGGCATTTCATCTCTGGAAACAAATAATTTTATACTTTTCTCCAAAATATCAGTATCACAGAAAAGTAAGTGAATAGTATCAAAGATGATATGGAATTATTATTTTAATTATTTTTTATGTAAATGATAACTTCACAGATCATGAAAAAAGTTAAATTCCATCTGGTCTAGATTCAGTTCTGCCTATTAGGAAGGAAAAGAAAAGAAAAAGCATATCCCCAAAGCCAAAATATCTTCATAGAAATAAAATTGAATGCTGTGTTTTTCTTTGAAGAAGATGATGAGTAACACTCAAATAACATGCACTCTTTGATAAGGTTACAGACTGTAAGAAGAGTTAGTTGTCAGCCTCTTCACCAGCTGGCAAAGAATAGGCAGGAAGAACCCTTCTCTAAGACTCTGGATGAATGGGGACAGGAAAGGGGAACAAGAAGAGGCAGAACCTTTCCTTTCTCTTGAGTTTTACAGTAAAACTCTATTTAGAACTCACTCCTTCATAGTATTGTAAATATCATCATCTGATCATCATGTTTTCAGCTCTTAGGCAGAAATGTAGCTGGGGAATTATGGTTTTGATTGACATGCTACAGTGCAGACAAAAGACTGTGCTGCAGTGACATTTAAGAGTTTAAATGATGCAGGTTTTTTTGTGTTTGTTTGTTTGTTTTTTAGTTTAAGGAGAAAATACACTTGTGTACGAAAAAATAATACATGGTATAAGCTGAAAATATTTATTTTTAAGACACTTAAGAAACCTCTTTTCTAGAAGTCGTCTGACATAGCTTTGGCAAATGAAATCATAGAAAATAAAGAAATTAATTGCTTACAAGTGATAGGTAAAGGTTTCAGTTAGTGTGTATTAAAATATATTAAATTCATATTAAATAATTAAAAATTAATTTTTATACAGTGAGTTCATACAATGCAGGTTATTCAGACACTCATAGTGCTGAATGCTTCACCTTGTATTCACACAGAAGGGTGCCACAATCTATCTATCTGGAAAGTCTAAATGTGTGAACACACAGCTATGTTCAAAAGGGTTTTGCTCTTTTTTACTTGTATGGGATCAAATAGTGGAGTTTACTTTTATGTTACATAGGAACTATAATACAGAACAGGTTTTGGTGGGCTTTTTGTGTGTGTTTTTGTTTTGTTATTTTTTTGTTTTGAAATATACAACACTAAAATAATGCTTTTTATAAATGTTGATAAATGTGAACTCTCTAGGTACTTTGGGCCATGGTACAGAATTTTAAGATGATGCAAATTATTTTTCCCCTGAATATTCTTCAGTCTGTGTTTCTATAAAGAAATATGAAGAATTTTTGTCAAACTTGCTGTTGGTAAATTGCAACTGCATCCTAACCCTCAGGACCTCTTCTAACAACCTCTTCTAACTATGGCACGTTATCTCTTCAAGGTCCCATAATAAAACCTTGAATCCCAGGTCAGTAGCCATGGACTGTTTTGACTCTTTATAGCTCAGTATCATCTAATAGTCCAAAAATGCCCAGAAGCAGGGAAGCTGCTTAATTAATTTGTACAGACAATTCCTGTCAGAGATCAAGGAAGGTGGTGATTGCTGCCTGACTATATAAACAAATGGGATTAAGTGTCTGGTTTGTGTGATGCAACTGGAAAAAAATCTCCATAGTTTCATGTTTAGAAGGTATCACTGAATGTTATTTGGAAGAGATGCAGAAGTTTTTGTGGACTAAAGTAATATGTTCTGCTTATTTGGGAAATATGAATATGGTTGTCTTGTAGATTCGAAACACTTTCCATTCATATGTCATTCATTTTCCCTAATATATTCAGGATATTATGTCTTACTAAACTCCTAAATAATTATGCTTAAAGCTAGTAGTGAAAAGAACTATGAGAAGTTCAACAGGCTAATGATTGGGAAATACAAAGTTTTGGGAGCTGTACTGTAATTCTGTCAGAAACGTATTTCTGTGAGACCTTAAGCCTATAAAACAAATAAGGAAATCATGTACATGGATGTACACTGAGAAATCCAAGCAGGAATAACACCGTGCATGGGCTCACACCTGCATACCATATTTTCTACTTTCCATTCATGGTGGATGCATGTCCTATGTTTCCCTTTTCCTGTGAAGCTGGTAACATGAAGACTGTGTAGGAAGAATGGTGATCCTTGTATTTTTCCAACAAATTATGGAATGAATAGTGACCAAAAAGGAAATGTTGTGATGATATCACACTGTTTACAAAATCTGCCTCTTAAATGAACTTACGTGGCAGGGAGAACTATGCTAATAAAGCACACAAAAACTATGCCATTTGTCATTTCTTGCTGCTAATGTGACTGTGTGTTGGTGGAAATGGGCAAGAAATTGACATCTTTGCTCTTACACGTCTTTAATTTTACCTGACCTTTGTTGTTGTATCTAGTAAATTCCTAAGGTTGCACTGACAGAAAGTCAGCATGATTAGAGCCATTAAATTGCTTTAGGAGAATGTGAACTCTCATGCCTTTCTCTTTCAGAGAAGCATTTCCTATCATCCCTTTTCCAGAAGGAAAGTGTATGCAGGATAATTTACCCATCAATTAATCACAAGTCATTTGTAAAACTAATTTTTATCAGGATGTATAATTAATGAGACTCAGTCTGCAAATACTTGTGTTCAGCAGATAAAACTGTAGACTTCTTATTCAAGAAATGAGAATTCTAATAAGTAAAAAGGTCTGGAAAATGGACCAGCAGTGAGGAAAATGTGCATTTGTCACTCATACCTCAAAAATGTTGGAAAAATATGGACATTGATATTTGAAACAGGCTTACTTTTTTAACACAAACACTGAAAAGACTTAGAAATAGATGAGTGCTTTAAGGGCTTATTAAGTTCATCTTCCCAGAACTTCTGAACTAAATTCTTCTGCAATTCCACTGTTACAGTAAGCCATTTATTCTAAACACAACAGGAAAAGAATATCTATCACTTGGATATTTTTAAACTGTCTCCGATAATACATTCCTGATAAATGAATCATTGTGGGGCCAAGCTATAATGGGGGAAGAGCACCACCAATGAAAGCATTATTGTCCCTGTACTACCTTTAATCTCAAACTGCAGATGTACAGATAGCCTTTTTTCCTTGGGAAGGAAATTTTCTTTTTTCTTTCTGTTCAATTCATTTGCTTTGAAAGCACAAATACAGCCACACATATTTTTGTCTGAGTTTTACATCAAAGCAGTTATCAAAGTGAAGAGACATTGACCTTGTGTTCCTTTAACATTTCAGTCATATTGAGTCACCACCTAAGCAATGCTGAGTTTTGTCTTAATTCTTGATTATAGCCATATTTGGCAAAGAACCATGCTATCAAAATACAGATTTTAGAATCACTTTCCTATTACTAGAGAAAAGCTAACAACTGGTTAAGTCAATAAATTACATATTAAAGATAAAACTTTAAAAATATTTGTAAAGACAATCAGGGTTAGTGGAAAGTGTGACATTTGTCATTGATTTGGGATCTGTTATAAATTTTAGCAGTTGAGTTTAAAGCTTGAGTGGTCAAAGCACAAACAGAAAATATGCCTCATGAGCCCTGCTCAACAACCAAAAGTATTTCAGCCAGTAAAACAAAAAACAGTTCAGCACGATGAGCTCTCATATTTTTTTTTAATGAATATGGGGTCAGAAATCATTACTTCATCAAAGAAACCATTCAGCTCATTAGATACACAAATTTGAAAAATTCCAAAAATGTCTTACTTAACATTTCACCTAAGCCTATTCTTCTGAAACAATATATTTCAGAGTTGCAATAGTTCATTGACAAACACATAAGAATTCCACAGATATTTAGAAAATAAAAGATTTTTTTGGTTAGATTAAGAAATTCACAAATGTTGTCCAAGTTACATATCAATGTACTTTTCTATTAACATGATATTTAGTCTTGACATGGAAGACACTTGTGCATATGTTGAAACTAAAACATTCCTGCAATTCATATTAGTCTTTGAACATGAGAGTAGAGTATTTTTTGAAACAGAAATAAAAGATATGTCACTCAAAGCAATGGAGTTTCTCCTCATCATCCCACACACATGCAAAAAATCTGTTATAAAAGGAAATATTATGAAATTTTTAACTTCAGAGTAAAATGAAGTAAAAGCAGATGGATAAAAAAAGGAAAGGTCATATTATATGTGTATGAACTAATAACATAGACAGCATAGATTTCTAGTATAACTGGAGTGTCTCTGATAACATTTTAAAATGAAATAATAAGTGTAAATATTTGAGGCAACTAATTTCAATAGCATAAATGTCCAAAAATATACAGTGCTACAAATATAATTGCTGCACATATTCATGCATACAGTTTTCTAATTACGTATGCAAACATTTGCTTAAGAAGTACTTCAGTCAATAGGGAAGAGATTGAAAATCATTCCAAACATTTTAAAATTACACATTATTTACTGAAAGCTACAGTGAGATGTTTAAATACAAATATTGACAACATTCTCATTTAAAAGGTAATTTTAAATTATAATACATTTAAAAATAATGTTAATTGTTTTCAGTTTTACTAGACTTGAGATGAACTAGATTTTCTTCACGATCTCAAAATCTGGTAGTTTTCTTTCTTCAAATACAAATTCTAAGTTTTTATCATGCTCCAGTTACTCATGTTTTTGTCTATGTCCTCTTCAGACCAAATGGCAACTGATCTCTTCCTGAGCCGGAACCCGCAGAATTTCTTTTTTAGTTGTGTACTAAAAATTCTGTTCTGTCTTTGGAACTCTGGATATCATCTTGGTTTAGTTTGTTTCTCTGAAGCAGCCACTGTTAGAATCACAAAAGCAGACAACCCTGATCCTCATCCAAGCTGCAATTTCCTTCCTCTACTTCTCCAGTGTGGAAAAGAGGTTCCACACCTTCAAAACCAGTTGCTATGCTGGTACTAATGGTGTTGTCTTATGGGATGCCCAGCAGTTAGTTCAGGCCTCTACACATGGAGGGCCATTCTCAATATCCTTTTCAAAATCAATCCTGTCAATCAAATGCTAGAGCATCACCTTCAGGAAGCACACACACACACACAGAGTTCCTGAAATGTAATTTGGTAATATAATTAAAGTTAACACATCCAGCCACCTGTCCAGTGAATAGTGACACAACCTTCTCCTTTACTAGAATGAAAATCCCTACAAAGGCATTCAAGTATGCCTGATATAAGTACAGCTGTGCAAATACTTAAAGGGTATGATGAAATGACTCTTACAAGCTCCCTCAAGTTAAAAACACTACGGATTTTTCTGAGAGTTTGTATTTTTTTTTTTTCAACTACAGGAATTATTATTTTAGGGCCAGGTCATAGCCAGTATGGGTTCATGAGGGGAAAGTCCTGCTTGTCAAACCTGGTTTCCTTCTACAACAGGCTAACTCACCTAGTTGATCTAGGAAAGCCAGTAGATGGAATCTTCTTGGACTTCTGCAAAGCCTTTGATACTGTCTCTCACAGGATCCTTCTGGACAAAATGTCCAGCACACATCTGTGCCCTTAACACAGCTGGATAACTGTGTTAAGCGATGCGTGAATAACTGGTTCACGGGTCAGGCACAAAGGGTTATAGTCAGTGGGGTAACATCAGACTGGTGACCTGTCACTAGCGGGGCTCGGCAGGGCTCCACCCCCAGCCCAGCTCTCTAACATCTTCATTAACCACCTGGATGTGAGACTCAAAGCAGTGCTAAGTCTGCTGACCACACTGGATTGGGAGGAGTTGTTGACTCCTTTGAGGGCAGAGAGGCCCTGCAGACAGAGCTGGACAAATTAAAAATGAGATGGGCAATCACCAACCACGCAAAGTTTTACAAGGGCAAGTGCCAGATTCTTTGCCTGGTCCAAGTCAACCCTAGTTGTGTGTATAGATTGGAGAACATGAGGCTGGAGATCAGTGCTGTGGAAAGGGATCTGTGGATCCTGGTCAATGGCAAGTTGAACCTGGGGCAGCAGTGCCCTGGCAGCCACAAGGGCCAACAGTGCCCTGGAGGCATCAGGGACATCATTGCAGCCGGACAAAGGAGGATTGAGGTCACTTGGTCTGTTCAGTTAGGAGAAGGAGAAACTGAGGGAAGACTTCATTACAGTCTTTAACATCCTCAAAGGGGAAGAGGAGGGGCAGGCACTGATCTCTTCACTCTTATGACCAATTGGAGGACACAAGGAAACAATATGAAGCTGAGTTAGAGGAGTTTTAAGGTTAGATATCAGGAAAAGATTTTTCACCCAGAGGGTGTTGAGCCCTGGAACAAGGTTATCAGGGAAGTGATCACAGTACCAAGCCTGACAGGGTTCAAGTATTTGGACAATATTGTCAGGCACTTAGTGTGACTCTTGGGGTGTCCCACGGAGTGCCAAGTGTTGCAGTCTGGGATCCTGATGCATCTCTTCCAACATAGCATATTGTATGATTCTATGCCTTTACTTCTGTTTTAAAATCTCTCCAGTGTTTTAAGACCCTTCTCAAGATGTGGATCTCTGTAACAGGTACCTTTTTGCTCCTCTTTCCTTGTTCATTAATTACCTGTTGTAGTTATGCCATTGGAGACGATTGCAAATTCCTATTTAATTATCTACTTAGTCTTCTGAAGTCTTGGCATTCTAGTATAGTTCTCCCTAAAACAGTCTTTCTATACGCATAGCTTGCATTGTTTTGTTTTGAAAGGAATATTTTTCTTGTCTTGGTTTACCAAGTGAACCATAACTTCTTGTGGCAATGATTTGTACTGTTCATTATTTAACTAATTACAGAATCTTTGTCATCTTTAAATTACTGACTACAACCTTATTTCTTCTAGGTCATTGACAAAGGTCAAAATAATGTGGAGTCAGAAATCTGTTTTTGCTCAGCTTTCCTCATAATGCATTCAGTCATGTCTCCTTCAGGATTTAAGCATATTTATTCAGAAATTATTTGTGGTAAAATTCTATAGGTTTTTTATTCTTATTATTTTATGTTACATCTAAACCCACATAAATTTAACCTTTTAAATAACATTGAATTTCATGGGGTTTAAGGTATGGGTATAATGCTAAAAGTACATATTGGAACAAGTAGGTTTTTATTCTTCCTATGTGCAGTCATGACTGAAATGAGTTTGTTAGAAAACCATTTCAACCTGTAAAAAGTGTGCCTCAGCAATGTCTTAGTACATTAAAAAAATGCATAAAAATATTTTTGTAACTTACATTTTGGTATTATTGTGTAGGCACAAAGGGTTTGAGGCATTAAGAGTGAGGTCCTTTTTGAAGGTCCTTCTATGACACTAGAGTCCTGTTTCCAATGGTATTTTCAGAGAAGGCACTGCCTGTGGTTGTTACAATTTTAGAATGAAGAATTAAACAAATATTGGACTGCAACGTACATTAACATATTTCTGCCACTAACTTCTTGAGGCTTAATTTTCTTATTATTTCCACAAAGAACATAGGAGAGAGATTCATGATTAAATGTGTGTTTATCTTTAGCCTGACTGCATTTCCTGACATAGCTATCATTGTTCATAAGGTGCATCATGTCTAGTGCTGAATGACTTATTTACTCTTATATTCACAGAAGGTTCTGTAGATATATACCTTCATGAAGAGAGCATTTCAAATCAGTCATGTTTTCAACAAGATTATATCACAAGCCATAACCAAAGAAAGCTATACTTCTTATCCCTTTCAGTGCACCCTCAATTCCTCCTTACATTATGTCTATACTCTCTCTGAGAAGAAAACCCTTCCTCTAAACTGCAGTGTACATTGGTCTTCTATAACAGTGCCAGCCTGTATAGGTAGGAATAAATTGCATATATAAGGCACATATGAACAGCTTTTTATCTCACGGAAGAACCTGTTGTAGATGTCCTGTCTGTTATGTCCAATAGAAGTCTCTGCTTCACCAAAGACATGGGAGAAATAAAACAATACTGCATATGCTCTTTAACACCAGACTCCTATTGTTTAGTTCCATCTCACTACACCTTTTTCAGACTGTGATCAAGTATGTACTTCAGGACTTTAGAGAGGAATTCACTTTTTTGTGTGAGTGTATCTGTCTGAAATGTCTTCAAGCAGTGCTCTTAACAGTAGATCACCAAAAGCTAGCCAACTATTTCAGCATCTTGGACAGTTTGTGTTCATTTTGAAAGCAATCTTTAAATATTCTCTTTAGGAAGAGAATGGAAAGTAGTCTTGGAAGCCCTGGCTTAGAGAATAGCTAAATGGATGTAGATGGGTATCAGAAGTTTTACAAACAAGATTAATTGACCTCAAGCACTAACACAAACTACACCAGAACCACCAAAACAGAGGAATCATTCTCATAAGTATCTACTTTTAGCCAAATTAATTTCATTTCTAGAAAGGGATATACTAGCATTGATGTCTGGTTCTGTATTAGTCTCATGTTGAACTGCTAAACATCCTAAACTAGTGTTCCTGGGCCTTTTAGGCATAGCAGTGGCATAGGTATGTCCTGGTGTTGTCATCCATCATGATTCCTTTCTCCCAAAGTACTCCCCAGGGATGTAAACTCAAAGTTAAATTAAATCCCTAATGTTTTTCTTCTATTCACCTTCAAGCAATCCAAATCCCTGTGGTGCCCTTCTGCAGTCTCTGAAAACTTCACACTCTTCAGTCTGGCTTGAGTGGACAGGGCACAGGAAGCTTAACAAGGTCACTTTCTCCAGAAAGAACACTCTGCTGCATGTTGAACATCCATACTAATGGAGAAGAATAGAGCTCAATGTGCCCAGAGGTATTTGATAATGTGTATCAGGGGACATGCTAAAAATACATAAGAATAGTAATGTCAAATTTTATTACATATTCACAGTGCTCACAGAGGTATTTCCTGGGCTGGTTGGATCTTCTTTACTGCTGCTCAGCAGCCCAGATCCCCACATCTGTGACATGGCCACGCCTAGAGAGAGAGGACTAATCTGGGTAAACGAAACGGTCCATCTGTCTCTCTTTTTCAGTACTGCCAGCTGGAACAGGGACCTTCTGGGTCTTCAGTTATCATTGCTGTAGCTCTACTTGTAATTTGTAACACTTTGCAGTTAACTCCTTTATTTACAACACCCTTTCAGATCTCCATGGGGGCCAACAGCACCCAGGAGCAGGGACAGCAGGGTCTGGCAGCCAAGGCTGTCTCACAATCCCAGCTAGGAACAGGGCAGTGGAAGAGCCAGCACAGCCCCAGACCTGAGAATTGGGCACCTTCTTGGGGACAAGCTGAGGCCAGGATGGGACATGCAGGGCTGACAGTGCCATGACATGCTCTATTGCTACCTTGGAAAGGCAGATGCAGCTGTCTCATATGGTCCTTTGGCAACTGAATCATCAACATCGAGGTACATCTCGAGGATACTGCATATGCCCTGAAGACAGTATTTGCCCTTACCAGGCTATGAAGCCTCACTGCCAATATTCCTTCAAGCCTTCAAGTGGTCTGGCAGTTGCACACATCATGGGCAACTCAAGGATCTGCTTGGTAGGGACTGAGCCTGTCCCTTGCGCTTCTTTATCTTTGCCAAATTCACCCATCTTCAGTCTTCTTCACTGATCCTTTCGGAAAATGAGAGTTCTTCCTTCATGGGCTGCTACTGTTAGAGCAGAAGCAGCAACCATTTGGTCTTGTAGGCATTATCTCTCTGTGGTGTAGAGGTGTGGGGCAGCCTCATAAAAAGTTTTCCCAGCTTCATTACGAGGTGGTTCCTTACCTCAGCTTTAGGAAGTGAAGTTTTTGGAGCTGATAGCTTTGTGCACTCGTGCCTGTGCCTTTTTTGTTGCCACCATCACTGTTGAGTGCAACCCTCCCATTAGAGCATCATAATGTGTATGCATGTGAGGTTGCTGTGTTTACACAGCCAGATTTTGCATCATGGTTGTGAAGAAATCCCCAACCAATGGTGCTGAACAATTTGCTGAGTGTGCAAGTGATCTTCAGAACAGTCATGTCTTTCATCTCATGATTGACAGCCATCCTGAAAGATAGGACACTCTTATTGTTTCCTCTCTTGTGTAAATCCTAGGCTGATAAGCACTGCAGAAAGTACAAATGTGTAGCAAACACATGGCTGAGCATTGCTGGCCATTCCTTTTATTCCTGTGGATACGGATGCCAGATTATGGCAGAGTTCTAAGCTTTCCCAGTGCCCTCAATCCTTCATATGCCTGTATTACTGTGAGCTCACAGGTTCTGAAAGCAAAGCTCAGCGGAAATGCAACGGGATGTGTCGCCTGATGCCCTGGGATGGATGCTACTTCTGCTGATTCCCTCCTCCCTTCTTATACGCCACCTCCTTCCTCACCATGTTTCATGTGCTACATTACACTGCAAATTCCTCTGTGCTGTGAAAGGTGGGTGTAGGAACCACCACTTGGGATGTGGAGGTCTGCTTAGCTCCTGGAAATGTGTGGACATTGTGTGTCTTGCCTGACCCAGTGCCTCTTGTACATTTGACCTGGTTGTCAGGGAAGGGATGTTATATAAGGCACTGTGCCCTTAACAACACTTTTTTGGAAAGCCTGAGACACATTTTCCCATAGATACTACTGCATGGAAAACAGAATTCACCTTTTTGGGTCTATATCTGGAGATGACTGATGTAAATTAGAGAGGTGGTAGGAGTTATTTCAGCTCAAGTCCCTGAAAATTTGACGTTGGTTTATGTGGCTAGAAGAAAAGTGCAGAATTTCTACTTTGGTAGAAAATGTTTACTTAGTAAGAACTCGTTAGGTCAGGTTAGACTTCTAAATGTTGGTCAGTTTTTCTTCACCAGTAAGTCTGCCTTAAGAGGTACATTATATTTAAATATATTTTATTTTCCAAATTTTCTTTTCAGTGATGTTACCATGTAACCCAGCAAAGAGGGATTTTGATACCACGGAGAGTGCTGTAAATTGTAGATGAGAAATGGCTATATGGGAGCAGAGGAGAGCAGTGAGCTCCTTAGAACAGATGGCAACCAGAGGTCATGGATATGAAATTAGTTTAAAACCTGAAAAAATCAAGACAAATTCTGAACCAATTTGTATCAAGATAATATCAAACATGATTTGTCCATCCTATTTCCACTACACAATAAGTTAACCTCTAATAGTCATGTGAAGGTAAAGCAAATAAATCATTCTGTAAATGGTAAAATGAAAATTAAGGCAAGTAATTGTGGTGGGTTGACCTTGGCTGGCTTCTAGATGTCCACCCAGTTGTTCTCTCACTCCGCCTTGTCAACAGGATAGGGGGCAAAATAAGATGGCAAATTTAAATGTCAGGATAATTACAGAAATATCACTTACTTGCCAATTACCACCATGGCAAAACAGACTCAGCTTGGGGAAGATTAATTAGTTTTCAATTAAAAATAAAGTAGAATGGTGAGAAACAAACAATAAAAACCTGAAAAACAGATGCCTCTCACCTATCCTTCTTCCCCGGCTCAAAGTTCTTAACTCCTTTACTTCATCCACTCCCTGAATGACGCAGAGGGATCGGAATGGGGGTTGTGATGAGTCCATAAAAATTTTTTCTGCTACTCCTTCTTTCTCACACTGTTTCCTTGCTCCAGTGTGGGGTCCCACCCACAATGTGCAGTCCTTCACAAACTACTCCAGAATGTATCTTCTCCCCTGGGTATAGCCCTTCAGAAAGAGACTTCTCTAGAGTGGGTTTCCCATTAGGAGCAGCTCCTGCCAGAAAAGCTGTTCCTGCATGGGCACTTCTCCATGGGGCACAGCTTCCTTCAGGACATATGTATTTGCTCTGCTGTGGGCCTCTCCACAGGCTGCAGATGGAAATCTGTTCCAAATTGTTTCACAATGAGCTGCAAAGCCTGCCTCACCATGGGCTTCTCCAGGGGCTGCAGTGACCTACAGCACCTCTTCCCTCCTCTTTGGCTTTGGTGTCTGTCACAGAGACCATCCCTGCAGCCTGCTGCTACCATCGCCTTGTCATACAAACCCAACAGAGCAATGAACAGTCTACCATTTCCAAAGAGAGGCTGTAGGGAATAAGAAAACAAAAAAGAAAACACAAAATCATTAGAGTCATAGTAATAAAAATTTTAGACTTTATATATAAATGTAAATTGAGGTTAATTACCAAATTACTTCCATATATGTTTCTGCATTATGAGTATTTGTACAGATTCAAATGGTCATTCCCTAACTAATCAAAATAATTTGAAGACTATATGAAGCAGCAGAGTATGGTACACTGTATTGTTTATCTACTGATAAAATTAATCTTTAATCCTTTGTTTAAAACTAAAATTTTGGTTGCATACCTTTCTTAATAGTTTCTCCAGCTTTTAATGACTTGTGAAAATGTAATTAGGAGAATTATAAAAGTGAAAAATTGTACTAGCTGAAAGAGAACATGCCAGTTTTGTGTGTTCATGATGTAGGGGTGCACAAGAGTTTCTGTGTATAGTTACGGTATGTACTTTGCCACTCAGTTAAAGTTCATTTTAGAAGCCACAAAATGTAACTTTTATTGTAGCATCCTGCAGTGAACACATAATAAAAATATAAACAAGAGAATAAATAAATAAAGCCACAGAGAAGTTATTCTTGATGGTAAGAGCCTTTGGAGTAACATTGAAAGAGGAAATCAATACAAACATTGTCACTTGAATCACTTTATCCTTTTGACGAAAATGGTAGTAAGCCTTGGTAGAAGTGCTGCATCTTGTTTAGCAGAGACAAATAAATACATGTACATAATTATAAATTGTGTTTATTGTAGGATGCCAGAAGTGACACTAATGACAATAATTTCTATTAAAACTATTGTGGCATATTGTGATTTTGCTTTTTCCCATATGTCTTGCCTGGAGAGACTATTTTAGATTAAAAATTTTCTTTTTTCCTGCAGAATTTCCAGTTTTCCTGAAAAAAAAGTGAGAAAATGCACTAGATCAGATCTTGTTACCCAATTCAAAATAGATTGGCTGAGTACTTTGGACAAACACTAAAAAGAGCAGTTTTAAAAAATGAAGTAGACTCTTGCAACAACATATTGCAAACTTTATTTTGTTGTGAAGCTCATTATCAAGCAGTTACATGAACTCCCACAGTTACTTCTTATAATGAAATCAAATAAATTTTACTTGCCCAGCTGAGATATAACTAATGAAACTAAACAATCCCTGCATTGATTTATAAAAGAAACTTCAAAAAATAGTAGAAGCTCTTGTGTATTAATATAAAAGGTGAAACCTCTCAAGCAAAGTTTGGTCAAGGAAAAAAGATCTCTTGGTCTGTAGGTTCATCTACATTCTTGCTGGACTTTTGCACAATTGAATAATCTGGCAAATTAAATGTGTTCCATTTAGTGGTGCAGTTGTCTTTTGAGTATGTAAAATCATATGAAAGTCCAGTGAAGGGAAAAGCAAATAAAAGAAGCATAGGACAATGAGTGATACAAAAAACTGCAAAATCACCATTATGTGGATTGACAGATGTCAGCCCTTCTCCAGGGATAAATATGGAGATATGAATTCTAGCAATCTTTGTTGACTTTTTAGAAAGCATACAAAATGATATATGGTGGGGGTTTTTTTTGTGTGTGTGTGTCTGTGTGTGTGTGTTTGGCTTTTTGGGTGTTTTTGTGATTTTTTGTTTGTGATTTTTTTTGTTTTTGTTGAAGTGCTCTCAAACAAAATTTATTTTTGGAGAGCACCAGACTACGCAAAGTGGTCTTAGAAACTACAAAATAAGTACCAAACCCAGAATCATCATTTTAACTAGATAACTCTACAGATGCAAGTTGTCTGCCATAAAGGCTTTGTCTCTGCTTTGGTGGACATTCTGGGCTACATGTTGCTTATTAATGTGCTGAAGAAAAAGCCGTCTTTTTCTGGCTTTCAAAGTGCTGTTTTATCACAGGGATGCAGTCCTTCCTGGAAAGAAAACCTTACCTGGGCTCTCATTCCCAGGTTTTCCTTGAACATTATATTTCTTTTTTGTGATGAATTTTTAGGCTTCCTAACTTCAGTTGCCATCAGTGGTTGAAGATGCAGAATAAAATATTTGCTTGTCATGTATCCTATTCACATTTCAAAACAGTTGTGTGGCCACGGCATTCATCAGTGTGAGGGTGGGGTTGGTAGTGCGTATAAGACTCCAAGCCTTTGGAGGCAGTAGTATCTTTAGAGAACTTTCCTGAAAAGAGCTATACACAAGATGGCTTTCCAAGCTCTTCTGACTATGAGCATGAGGCACCTTCAACATGCTTTTCACTTTGATTGAAGAAAGTAGCTGAATAACAGGCATAAGAAAGAGTAAATGTGTAGAAAAGGGCCAGGCTGTTCTTGCTGTGAGGGGTCAGTGTTTTCAGGATATTTTACCTTCATGTGTTTCAGGAGAGCAGTCTGTATGGAGAGCAGTATTTAATGCAATTTTTGATGACATGCCACTGACATTTCTGAACTGATAGATGATAACAATGGAAAGTTAACAAAATACTTTATCTATGTAATATGAACGTATATATCTACCTTCTAACTAGACTGTTAGGGCTTTTTTGTAGATTGACCTATTCAAGGACTCTAGTACAAGGACGTAGGTGTAAGTAATTGTTGCTAATGAAGCATTAGTTGTCAGAAATGTTTATATCAGAACTGTTGCAGGGAACCTCAAAAGTGCAGACACAAGATGATACAAGTGTCCTAAGGGAATGAAGATAAATCACAAGTGATTAATTATCACTAAAAATGCAACCTTAATAGTTGGATAGGAAAGGTAGTAAGGAATACATAATTATGCTTCCAATTTCACCTCATTATGAAGTAATCACTTAAGAGTTCCTTGGTCCTGATTTTCTCCCCTGGGTTGAAGAGACATACAAAAAATGTGTGAAATGTGTCAATTTCTGAGGTAGTCCTTCCCTGGACATCATGTCATATGTCTCAAATGTGTTAAGTCTTATCCTGTGTTCTGTTATAATAATATCACATCACAGGTTCTAACTTGCTGAGTCAAGAAGCTGGAGGCTTGTGACATTCAACCCAGGCGAGAGAAGAGAAGCTACAAGCAGACAGGACGTCTTGACTCCTTTTTTTTTTTTTTCTTTTTTCTGTGCTTTCTCTCTTTCTTTTTTCTTACTTTTTTCTTTCTTTCTTTCTTTCTTTCTTTTTTCTTTTTTCTTTTTTATTTTTTCTTTTTTCTTTTTTCTTTTTTCTTTTTTCTTTTTTCTTTTTTCTTTTTCTTTTTTCTTTTTTCTTTCTTTTTTCTTTATTTTTTAGATTACAAGTTTCTGTAGAATTGTGAGATTTGTCTGCTTGGAAATTATTTTTCTGACTCAGGTTAGATAGTGAGTCAGGCATGGCAAGATCATCTAATATCTTCTAAGTAATATCACTATTAAAAGAAGAAGCAACTTCAGTTTTACATGTGGCTTTTGGAGCTGTCAGTCTGATCATGTGGTGTGTCTGTAGCCATTAAATGATAGACATTAGGTATGGACAGTTACATGGCAAAGTAAGGAAGATTTAAAATGCTATGTCGGGTAATGCAGTGCAGTTTTCTACAAGGCTTATTTATTAAACAAAATGACAAGAGCCACTCTGAGTCACATCTCCTAGTGAACCTGAATGAGTCTTTGGACTACATATCAAGGCGCTGCAAATACAGACGGTGTGGTCAACATGCTAGTGTGCTGCAAGTCTGTATCAAAAAGTTCTTTATACTGAATGCAAGCCTATGTAAGCATGGACATACTATCATAGTCCCAGAGACTGCAGAAAAATCTGGGCTAGAGCATGGCAATTATTCAGCTGAATTTATCAATGACTGAGTACACTTATTAATAATGGACCATTAGTGATGACAGAGATATGACTTGTTCAATTTGAAGTAGCACATGATGACAGCAATAACCATAATGGCAAAAAGCTTTTACAATCAGGCATCAAATGACTAAGGTGCATTTCACTTGCTACCAATATTAATAATATCAATAGCAATAATTTTAGATACGAAAAGGTTCAGAGGATTTTGAAGCATTACCTCACAGGTCTATTACCAGCCACTAACAATGTGTAGCCATAATTCATTTTCTTTCTTTTATTTTCTTTCTTTCATTTCTCTTTCTTTCCTACCTTCCATCCATCCATCCATCCCATCCATCCATCCATCCATCCATCCTTCCATCCATCTGTCCTTCCATCCATCCCTCTGTCTTTCTGTCCTTCCTTCTTTCCTTTTTTTCTGTTGGGCTAATAAAAACAAAACTTGTTCTGACAGAAATTACTTTTAAAATTGGAACTATTATTCAGATTTTCATCTTTGTAAACTGATAAACTATACATGTAAAAACCAGAAAATTAAGTCCAGATAGCATTCTTTACATCATAATCATATTGAAAAAAAAATATATACAATTACTAAAAAATATTAAAAATTATCAAATTAAATTTTTATTTTGGTTTTAGATCTATCAATGAATTGTACCAAAGTAATATTAGCAGTTACATTAACTCTGGTGTGGCAATAATGCATTTGTAGTATTGATCACATGAAACACTGCTATAAGCAGTATGAGATAGATAGAAATTGGTGTTCTTTTACATGTCAGAATATTAGTTATTAGAATTTACAATAATATGACCACTATATTCAGCCAAGAATTTTGAATTGACCATGAATTAATTTATTCCTTATGTTTAATTTAATTTCCAATGTAGTCTGATTAAATCCTCTTCTTTTCCTCTCTTTTTAAAGTCCAGAACGTGCTTAGATTGGAATTATTTAAATGAAAAGACTGCAATTTGAGATAGCTAATTACAATGCAAACCGAGCAAATAAATAAGAAGAAAGTGATTTCTCCAGAATGCTCAGCTGATTTTTAAGTTCTAGCTATATTATGAGCATTATACAGAAAAGAAGCAGTATTTTGTCTTTCTGTCAGCGAAGGTTAAACTGACCATTAAAACATCAGCCAGGATGCATGCCAGGACAACTTTTTTAGCATGTATTTTAAAAATTCAAGAAGATAAAAGCCACCACCTACTGCCTCAATGAAAACAGTCCGACAAGTTACGTGATTTATATTTTGAGGATTAATCTTCAGAAAATGAGATTTTCCTATTCTTCTTAAAACAATGAGGGACAATAAGTGCAATTTATATTGCACTTCTATGACCCAGTAGTTGGGAAGTTTGCCAATACTGGCTGATGTGGAAAATGTAGAGAGTTCTGGGGATTCTCAGTCCTTTTTTTTGCCAGAAGAGATAACAGGTGACAGGTCGAAATGACACAAGCCATGGGCATCCATTTACTCCCCTTTGGTCAATGACTTTGGTGATAATCTCCCAAAGTCGGTCAGGCCAGTTTGGATCCTGATGTCTCAAAAACTGGTTTAGGTGACCATTTATCCTCTATACTATCCAACTGATTTGTGGATAGTAGGGGGTGTCAAACAACCACAACATTCCTTTAGTTTTTGCCCGTTCTTGGACTATTCCTGCTGGGAAGTGACTGCCACTATCTCATAGTATTGATTTGGCTTTAGGCAGGAAACTGAACCATAACCCTTTCACTGTACTTTCCCCTGTGACCCATGCTACTGCTGTAGCCTGCACCAGACCTGAGACTATTTCAACTCCTACATATATTATTTTCCTTCTGATTTGTCAAAAGGACCAATGTAGTCAACCTGCCAAGTTCCCCATCACCCTTTTCTTAACATTAGACAGAGAGGGGGAATTTTGCAGGAGGTGTTTCTCCATTTTGGTGTGGAACAGGCCTCAGGCAGAGATAAATGCTTCATCCACCTTTTGGGTGAGCAGCCATCCTCTACTTATCCCTCTCTTAAGAAGTGTCTCATCTCAGAATGGCCGTGGTTCACTTGCAGCCATGCCAAGAGATAGCCCCATTTCTCTTCCTCTTGTTCTACATATTTTTCCTCTGCTAAGATAGCCAAGCAAGTGAAGGAGTCTATTTGGTTATTTAAGAGTTGGGCTTCGTGGTCTCTTTTCTGCTGGGCTGTTCCCCATCCAACTGATAATGCTACTGATCTTGCCATTTTCAGGATTTCTCCGCACTTCACTTTTTACCATACCAGTGCCCTATTTACCTCACTGGTTTTATTCCCAAAAAGGCAGCCATTCAGTACACCCCATAAAAACTGCATAGGAACCTGTATAAATACAGACTGACCTCTTGTCATCTAAAATCCTTGTAGTCAGACTCCAGACTGCTGTTAACTGTCCTACTTGAACACTGCCTAATCCTTCTGCTCTCCCATTGTCACAGCATAATTTGATTATTTTATGTACAGTTAATACCAATTGTTTCCTAAAGCATGTGAAAGATGGGAAAGCTACATCTCAAGATATAATTACCTCATCTCCAAAATTCACCTGGGATCCGCATCCTGGAAGTTATGCCATTTTCTAGACAAAAAAGTTATTCTGAGCTCTATAATTTATCTCCCACACAAATAAGTATGATTTAATCACTACAAGCTGTGTCTAACTCTCACCTTTTCCCATCTTCTACCTTTTTTGGTTTAGGCTGTGAAGAAATCCATTTACTTGAATTTAGTTTAGCCTGCAGGCAATGCACACAAGAGACTTTCCAATCTGTGTCAAAGGATGAATACCTTTCGTGACATTGAAATCTAGCCTTTTGAATTAAAAGAAATCAAGAGACAGGAAGAAGAGAACTGATCATGTTGCTATCATCTGACAAAAAAAAATATTACATTTTAAAAGTGTATGGGACAAAGGATCGAAGTGTCAATGTTTGAAAAAGAGGAATCCTGATTTTCTTTGACCTAAGAAAGCTGCCTCAGGGTATCTTGTAATGGATTGATGGGAAAGACAGCTTCTTCCCAGCCCCTGTGGTGACTCAAGGCAAGAAAGTGAGGAAGAGCTGTGATGTCGGTAGGAAATTCATTTTATAGTGTAAGCCTGATCTCTCTTCATTGACAAAATTTTGAAACACATCATGGACATGTCCACATTCACAATGTTATGATTTTTTTCTCTTTTTTTGGTGGTTGTTTGCTGCATTACAGAATGATAGAATAATTTAGGTGGGAAAACACCATGGTCCTAGGGGTCTACAGGTCTGTGGATCTGACTTCTCTTTTGATTTCACACACAACTTCTCTGAAAGCTGCTGCTCAGAGTAGTCCTCCATCCTTTGAAAGTGTTGTAACAGTTAGTAGTTTTCTGCCATTTCATTTACTTCTGAAGACAGCTGGGTCCAAATCTGTCTTTTTGCAGCCTTGCATTGAGACCTGACCAGGAGATAATAGTTGGTGACACAAAGCTGTTGGTCTTGCTGTTCCTGCAGGTGCCCTAGAAAGCTTCCCTAGCTTTCTCTGGGATGTTATCCTTTTTTCCCCCCTTTATAGAGAAATATAATTCACTATAGACATAATGATTGTGTCAGCAACAAGGAGCTTCAGCCCAGTTTACCTAAGCTACTTAGTCAGATCCAGTCTCCTAGCTCTTTCCATGAGCTGAAAATCTGCTAGGAGCCTATTATCTATTACATCTCACAGGTGCATAGGAGGTGTGGATCTCTGGATATGGTTACCTTCACTTTTTATTCTTGATGGGTGGTAGGTTTGGGAGTTTGGGGGTTTGGGGCTTGTGTTGGTTGTTTGTTTGTTTTGTATTTTTTCTCTTATGTTTGGTTGCTCCTGTACTTCTGCTTCCTGAATTCTTCACGTTGCTATCATGGAGATGTGATTAATCATCCTTTAGTTAAATTATCAATGCTCTGCCTGGGAAGTGAAAAAACAATAGCAAAGATCTTATCACAAACTAGGAACAAGTAGGAATTCCTACCTGAAAAAGTTTTGCTTCAGCATAGAAATCTATTAGTATTGATTAAAAATGTTCTTTCAGGACATAACACAGTTATGAATGTTAAAGTTCATGCTGATAAATGCCTAGTTAGTGGCCAAGATAATGGAAGGAGGAAAGGTTGCCTTTTTTTTTTTTTTTCTTTCCTTAAAACAATCATTCTTTGTGATTACTTTAATTCATGAATTACTGAAATAAAACCAGGGCATGCGTTCATTGCTGTCTTGTAAAACATATCTTGGTACTGAATTTGTTAAGAAAAGCTTTTAGGTGAAGCACGTTCAGCCTGTCCATTTCTCAGAGAGTGCTTTTAAAGAAGGAGGAAATAAGAGTGTGGGTTTTGCCTGTGGTTTCTAGGCTTTTAGCTGGTATTTTATATTATATTTTTTTATAATTTTCTGGATGCAGCTTCATGACTTCTTCTTACACCAACAACACATTCAAAGCTTAATGAATGTAATTTGTGAGACACCTGCTGATAATGATGGACAAGACCAAGCAAAAAATCCCCTCTGATGATCATTGCTATTTGAGACTCTGTAATAGAAAAGAGAGGGACTATATTCTGTGATATATATCTAGCACACAAGAGAATGGTGAGGTTTTAACTTTAAGGCTGGTACTGCCTTTTCTTAGAAATTCCACTGTTTTCCTAGACTTGTCTTTTATCAGTCATGTCATAAGTAGGGAAAGGACTTGTGTGCCTAGAAAAAGCATACCAAATTTGTTAAATGTAGGACTGAGCTGGAGGGAAAACGTAGAACATACTGTGAGAAGAATGCCATGAAAATGTTCCAAAAATCTGATGTAGTTAAGTATCCAGGTATGTTAAAAGGGAGTCCATCATTTGAGATGAAGACCTAGAAGTCTGAAGTACAACATGAAGCCATACATCCTGAGAGAGACACTGCAGTGAAAAATTTGAAATACCTGTTCTCTAGCTACTTAGTGACATAATCCAACTTGCAGTGAGAATTAGTTGGATGGTTGGAATGCTTCACACTGAAGAGGTTTTTTCCACTCATTGAAAAAAACCAACATTCAGTACCCAAGTTCCAGAACTCACTGAAGTGTCATAGTTATTTACCTTCCTATGTTAACACATACATGGGTGCTGAAGTAAGGAAACGACCACAGAAGCACTTGCCCTGTAAATTAAAGAAGAACAAATGCCTAACAAACACGTGAGTACTTATTGTGCAAAATTTCTCTGAAGATCTTTTTCTTAAGATTATGTTATAGTTGAATACTTGCATGAAATAATCTCAGTTTTCAGTTACAGGATATTAATTTCCATTTCAGCAGGTATTCATTCTGGATACTAGTGGATGCTGCTTAGCGAAGTGTAAGGACACTACTCAAAAAGCTTTTGTCTGAGTTACTTTAGTGTCAGATTCCAAGTAAGTGGGTAAACAATGAAAACAAAGCTGATTTTCCTATAAAATTAAAATAGTGGGGAAAAAAATTGCATTGAAATACATAAGAAAACTCACAATAATATTTTTAAATATTGGCCTATATATCTAACCATCTTTTTTTTTCTCCTAGATATCTAATATTTATCTTTTAACTTCCATATAGATTTTTTCTTGCTTGTGTGAGACAGATATTTTATTCAAGAGCATAAACTGTTTGCTTTAAAAAATCCTATAAACTCAGGCAGATAAAGATTTCTTCTTCAGTTCTTCAATTATACTTGATTTGATTGCACTAGCACAATTAACCCCTTAACACTGCAAAACATATGGGTCTGAAGTACCTCTATTTTTAAAGGAGAATATAAAATGGGTGTTGAGTTGTTTTATTCCTCAGAAAGAAATAGTATTATGGTTTAAAAGCTCCTGCACTTTAATAAATTATTATTAAAATTAAATGTTCTTGACTTCAGGTATAGCTTCTAGTTATATATTTTGTGGTATAAATACACAAAATAAAATAAAAAAATAAAAAAGTCCCACACATAGTTCAGTGCAATACTGAAAAATTAAAAGTAATCACCTCTGCTCATTGCATAAGTGAAGCTTTTTGTCAAATTGAAAAATTATTTGAGACTATTCAAATTATCTTTTAAGTAAAGCATCATGTCCAAGTTTTGGGGTTGTGAACAGGAGAGAAAATGTGCTGTTATTGAATTCCAATGCACTTCAAATGTCCAAAAAGCTAAATCTTTCTTATGCTAAGCTCCTCACAATCTAATAACAAAAGGCAGCTCAGAGTTAAGTCTAAAGCTTATCAGATATCACAGAGCAGGGGGAAAAAGAGAATTTAGCATATGGAGAGACAAAACAATTTCATTGCAGCATCTGTAAGCAGCAGAGCTAGAGGTAAAATTTCTTTAAGACAATCAGCAGAGATGAGGAGGGAGCGTTGCCCTCTTTGTCAATGACCAAATGGAATCACAGTCTGGGGGTGGGTGAGGTATGAACTGAGAGCTCATGGTCAGGATCCAAGAGAGGGCTGGGACGGTGACATTATAGCAGAAGTCTGCCACAGTACACCACTGTAGGAGAAGACTGAGACCATCTAAGCAGTGCCCTGATGGTTCTTGGTGCAATGCATCAACAGGTCCTGATGGACGTGACTATGCCACTTTCCATCATATTTGAGAAGTTGCGGCAGTCTAGGAAAGGGGAAATAAAAAATCCATTTTTAAAAAGGGAAGAAAGAAAGACCTAAGGACTACAGACTGGTCAGTCTTACCTTGGTGCCAGATCATGGAGCATATCCTCTTGGGGTCTATGCCAAGACACATTGCTAATGGTGACATGAGCTAACATGGTTTCATTAATCGCAAATCATACCTGTCAAATTCGGTCTTCAGGTCAACAGAGGTGATTCTGTCCCTCTTCTCCAGTTTTGTGAGACCCCACCTGGAGTGCTGGAGCCGCCAACTTAAGGAGGGCAAGGACATGTTGGAGCAGGACCAGAGGAGGGCCATGAGGATGATCAGAGGGCTGGAGCATCTCTGCTATGAAGACAGTCTTAGAGCATTGGGGTTATTCAGCCTGGAAAAGGGTAGACTCTGGGGAGACCTTTAGAGCAGGCTTCAACTAGCTAAAGGGGGACTAGAAGAAAGACACAGAGGGGTTTTTCACAATGGCACGTAAGGCTGGAGAAGGGAGTAACGGCTTTAAATTGGCAGAGAGTAGGTTTAGATCAGTACTAGAAAGAAATTCTTCACTCTGAGGGTGGTGAGGCACTGGAACAGATTGTCCAGAGAAATTGTGGATGCCCCATCCGTGGAAATGTTCAAGGCCAGGTTCAAGTTAGATGGGGAACTGGTCTCGTGGAAGGTGTCCCTGCCCATGGCAAGGGGGTTGGAACTGGTTGATCTTTAAGGTCCTTTCCACACGAAGTCATTGAAAGATTGTATGATTGGTTCTATGATTCTATGGTCGTGGCCACTACTTGTCTGTAATTCGTACAGAAACAAAACCCTAAAAGAAACTTGGAAGAACTTTTCTTTTGATCCATGTCTGTATTTTTATAGGGGTAACCACAGTTAAGGTGCAGTTAGATTACATCTAAATGCTATTCAATATCAGGTAGAAATTTATTTATTGTAAAGTTTGTGTTGTCCTGTTGAACTTGATTTTGAATTTTTTAGGACCTTACAAGTGACATTAAGACTTCTAATATTATACTGACCTAGAGACTTGCACAACTGATCTGGGAAAGTACTTTGCAAAGTTTAAAAAAGTCCTTTAAAATGGAATATAAGTTTGCATACCAATATTATAAAAAACAATAATGCAAGTAATTGATTTTGTGTGATATGTTAAATGAATAATTGTTCAAGAAACTCTCAAACCAATTTAATGCATAAAATGTAATAAATAGTCAGTACTTTTCATGGCAAAAAACCCCAAGTTTTTATGTACAGATGGACACAAGTGGAGAACGTGCTGAAATCTTCCTATGTGCTTGCCTCATAGCTACTAGAGTGACTGGAATGACTCTCAATTCTTCATACACATGGTCATGCTGCATATGTAATTCTGTGATTATCTAATATGCTGCAGAAATTCTCCAGTCCTGACAAAGCTAACTACCATGGACTAACATCAATCTAGAGTGCTGAAACTGTACTTTGCAGTATAAGTACTGGGACTTAGGCATTTCAGAAAGGGATGGAAAGCTTTCTCCCCTTTGGGAGTTTCATGCTGAGAATTTCCAGGCTAGTTTCTTTTGTACCCCTGTGTACTTACTCCTTTTTTTTATAATGAAGTAATGGCAGTCAACTCTTTATCATCTTCAGCATTGTCCCAAACCAGAGGAGAAGAATAATGCAACTTAATCCATTATGGTAGGTAAAATCAGATGGGAAGAAGAGAGTTAATATGAAGCCATTTGATGTCTCCTTGTACTTCAGGTTATGAAAGGAAAACATAATCAAAAACTTTTACTTGTTTCTACGAAGTGCATTCTTTATTTTCTCTATGGGTAGAGGGCAATAAGAAAGGAGAGCTATGACCTTCTGCACACATTAGCATACTACAAGACTTTGTGTACATAATGGGGTGAAAAGGAACCTCCAGTATTATTCTAAATGTCACAGGCCTTATAATCTGAATTAAGTACCTTAAGGCTGAATTGTTCATCACTGAAATACAAAATAAACCCTTGAGAGTTTCAAGCATGTGATTCTGTTGCTAAAAATGTAAAACAGAAGACATATTAGTAGGGCTCATACATAATAATGCATAAAGGATAACATAGTCAATTTAAACTAAATTTCTGCATTAAATAGCTTATTATAATGGAGGTATTATTATTATGACAGATAAAAGTGATTGCATATAAATAATGCTATGTGCTTAATATTTTTTATTAATGTTTGACATATGCATACTGAAAGACTAATTGTACATTCATCTCCTCTTTGGAAATATCCAAAAAATGTAATAAATTAATAACCCACAAATGTCGTACAAATTAAAAGCAATCATATATGCTAGTCTCTTGACTTATAGTTGGACTATGCAGGCTCTAGACATTGTCAGTTACTATAATCCTCAGTAAGTCTTTCTGTTTAATTACAAACCTTCTTGTATGCATATGATTTAATAATTCATGCAAACTACCATGCTGTTTGCTGTGATAAAATTTTTATCTGTGCACACTGGGAACACATGAGGACTCGTAGTAGTGCTCAGTTTATCCTTTTCCAATAGTTCATGACATTTACATTGGTCTCCTGTGATCATTAATATGCCAATCCAACAGTTATTTTCAACCATCCTTTTGCATGATTGGCACACTGTCTGTGAAAAACCTTTTCCATAAATTGAAGCCAGCAATATCCCAATTCTTTGCTGGATGGTATTGAATTTTTGATTAAGTCCAATTTATTGGTCAGCTGCTCACAGATACTCTTTGTTTGTTACTTACTAGATGACAGTCTTAGGATCCAGAATCAAAACTGTATAATTTGGGTAGTGATGTTCAATAAATGGTCTTTATCATACAAATACAGGAGGAATACATTAAGGGCTAAGCAAAAAAGATGAAGACTAGTTGAATTATTTGGTTTGGCTTCTATTTTAATTGAAAAGAATTTCCATTCTAAAATCTTTTAAAAGAATCATCCTCTCTTCCATCACAGAAAAAAAGAAAAAAGCCCTTTTATATTGTTTTATGATGGATTTTATGTTTTGAAAGACTAATCATATACAAACATATTTGTTTCTTAATATCCTCAGTCAAGGAAAGCTAATAGGTACTTGGAATATGAATAGCTGGAGGCTAGCAAAAGTAATCAAATAAATCAAAATTGCATGTGCAGGGAGGTATGTTCTATCTGCAGGACTGCCATCTGCATAAGAATAAAACCCACAAAGGAATATACATGTACAAAAATATATATATCATGAACTATACCTACACATTTAATAGTTGTATAAAACAAGTATTATGTTAAATAATAGACCACTAAATGGTACTGGAGAGACAGAAATTAAAGCCAGTAAAATAACCTTCAATTTAATAGAAGGCTAGGATATATTTTCCTGAATCAGTACAGGCTGTTTTGTGTTTGGTTTTTTTTTTTTTTCTTCTTTATCTTGCAAATATCTTGAAATATCACTGGAAAGAAGAAAAATTATGAATTTCTGAGAAAAAGTGTTATAATATGGTACAGTAATAATAAATCTGAAGATGTAAGCTGTAACTTGCTAATATTTCTCTCACACTAGCAGTTAACTTTTTGATTCAAAATATACAGCATTAATGAAATTACTAGTATTTCTGCTAGACCTTAGTGAACCTTACTGAAGAAAGGCTAGAGGCTAGAGAATTTATTAACATAAGTTCGCCTTAAAACAGAAGAGTGTAATTGTATGGTAGAAGAAATCTCTGCAAGTCAAATAGGTTAGAGATTTTTGTTATGTTCTTAAGTTGCTAGTTTTTTTCCATGTGCAGAGTATAATGTAGTGCTGTGGTGGAAAATAAATTGTTCACTAGCCAAAATGCAAATAAATGGATGCCAGCCTTGAGCTCAGAGAAACTGCTGCAAGAATGGCTCATTTGTGCAAACCAAAGGAAACACCTTACTACCAAAAGGGCTCAGTCTGGGTTTGATTCAAAAATGTTATCACTAACAGTTTTCTCCTGACTGTCCTTACTCAAGTCAGAAAAAGAAGATAATAACTTAAATGCAAAATGGAGGGAAATATTGCTCTTTCCTGACATCTGGAAAAATTGTCTCAGTCATACAGACATATATTATGGAGCTCATGGACAGAAGATTATTTTCTATTATCCTGAAACATAAAACTCCAGATGAAGGAAGGTCAGAAAGCTCCCTTCCCTTCCCTTCCCTTCCCTTCCCTTCCCTTCCCTTCCCT
>VYXD01003999.1:651519-675335 GCA_013397195.1 Hylia prasina
TAAAATTCTTTCTCTATTATAATCCATGAGAAATAGTTTAATGTCAAAGTGTGCAGGAAAACTCAAGTTCTGATAGCATTTAAGCATGTCATCTTATTTAACCTGAGACAGAAAATTAAGAAATCTTCTCAGGCTTGTCAAGAGCACCAGATCAATCCACCAGCTACTTTCCCAAGTATTTGGCTTAAATTCTACCACAGGAGAGTTTTAGGTGCATTCTGTCCACACAAGCCTTGGAAACAGAGAGAATATCACAGAAAACAAACGCTAAAAAAAAAAAATCATAAAACTTTCTAGGTTGCAACACATTTTCCAAGTCACTAAATTATTTTAAATATTAATGCTTATTTGTTTTGTAAATATATGGTTTGTTTTTGCCAACAGATGGTACTAGTGAATATAGTGCATAAATCTCTGAGGAGTGGAATAAACTTGTATTTAGAGAACCCGAAGAAATTAAAAAAATTATACTCTAGTGGAAATCATAAGTCTAAGGTTACAACTGAGAATTAGAAGAAGTATCATAATAATATCTAATCTATTCCTTCTACCCATAACATATAAATTTCTGTATCTGTTACTGCTGGAAGAAGTTTAGTTTACTATAGATAATTTTGTCTGTATCTGTGTTACCACAAGCAATGGACTCTGGTTTTGGTTTGGGGTTAGACATGAATGGGAGATGAAACATTCCTGATTGTCATCTGATGCTCCATCATACCCTGAGACTCATGATGTTGAAAGAGACTGTCAACGCCCTGCTTAATTAGAAACAGTAAAAACATTTAAAACCTTTGGATTTTTATTATTTAATGGCAAACCACATATAGAAAGGTAGAAATCCAACAAAAAAAGAGTACTCCTATGGTCTGATTTCTGTAGCCATTGCAAAAGTTTTATTTCAGTCTCGTGTTTGTAACTCACCCCACCTTCAGAAACCACCTGGCAAGCCTGCTTGCATTCTACAATAGAAGTGAAACTTTACCTAGCCTAAGGCAAACTCTACTGGATTTTCTCCACTGCAAGCTATAAAAGACAGAAGAAATTATCAGGGCAGTTGCAAACAACCATAAATCCAAATAGATCAAAGATGTAAAGTGTAAAACCTAAAGATGTTTCTTACTGCAGCTGTGAGTAGTAAGGGGAATACAACGAATACAACTAACAAGGATCATAAAACAAATAAAAATAAGGAGAATTTAATGGTTAAAACTGTGGTTGATGTCAGCTAGCACTCTCACTAGCAAACTCAGCAAGCAAGTCAATGGTTCTAGATCTAAGCTAAATAAAATATCCTGGTATCTGTGGTCATTTTAAATTTCCACAATTACATGACTATTCCTTCTTCATATGTCTCCAGTTTGTGGCCAAATCTGTGCCTCATCATCTAGAAGAATTTGCTGCCTGACTTGGTGGCTTTCACTGATTTAACAGTGTTTAAATTTTAACTATTTAGCATTGTAGTAATTCTAATTTTTATTTTCATACTGAGAAAATAATTTTTAATAAAAAAATCTTTTTGTTGTCTGTTCTGTGAGACTGCTCTGAAGATAGATTTTCACACATTTTGTACCAGGGTAGCTTTGTTATATTTCTCCCTTGTGGTTTCACAGTAACTTAAGGACAGATTTTTTAAACATATTTCAATCATCTTCATTTTCAGTCAGGACTGAATATAATGGAGATGATGAGTGTGGTTCATTTATGGTGGTTTTGGCTATAGAATCTGAATTTTGAGGCTGTAGTGAAATATGAGTGCTGTGGGTTTTTTTCCCTCTCTCTCTGGCCAGGTGATTGGATTGTGGAAACTCTTGCACAGATTTTGCTAGAAATTCTTTTTGTGTTACTAAATGCTGCAATGTACTGACATGCAATTATTATGTGTTATGTTTTTATGACCTGTGTTTAGTTTCTTAACTGTGGTTTTTCTGGCTTGCTTTTTGAGGTTTATTTGTAGAGAAAAAATATATCCTTTTATTACCTGGGAGTTACATTTCACCATCTCTGTGAAAAATTCTTCAGTAGTTGCATAGCTACAGATACAATTTTTGGTCTTGCAGTTTCTTCTCTGTCTCTGCTTATTGGTGTGAAATCTGATTTCTCCTTAATGGGAGCACAATACCTTTGGGTCTCTTGGTTACAAAAAAGAGAGTGGAGATCTGCTATTTATATTTTCACAAAGAAAACTGTAGCAGGTGTTGTAACAGACATTTTGGAATCTAATTATTTTCATAGATATATTTAAAAAAATCAATTTCTTTCTTTTTCTTTTAAAAAAATATTGACCAAGAAAATAGATTTCAGAATCCTGCAGAAACAGATACACCACAAGCTGGTAGATACATGGAGACTTTCACAGAGAGTTGTTACAAAGAGTGGGAGTGGGACCTACCATTCCTATTGGAGCTGCTGGGAAGCTTGTAGATCTTTGTAGTTTTTCCTACTCTCAGAGCAAGCTACCAAGCCTTTCTTTCTCCATGGAAGGAACAGATGAGGTGCCTAGTCTGACAGAAAATCAGTCTGATCCTTGTTGTTGAGGCTCTGTCCATGTTCAGGTCCACTGGGAATGCTTTATGGAACATTTGCTTTCAGCATGTGTGCCCACTCAGAAAGCCTCATTTGGATGGACTGGGATCTAAAGGCATTACAAGAGTTCTAGCTTGGCTTTCCTATTTGATTCTGCTGCCTTTTGTCTCAAGTTAAATCACAACTATCACCTCTCTCAGATGTAAATTTAAAAAGAAAAAGAACAATAGTATTCTGCTTATTCTGTTACTGACTTTCTATATCAAGGATTTTAAGTCCTGTATGATAACGTAAGATTTGTCTCAGGTGGATAGCTTTTGACCTTGTAATCTGCTGTCTTGATCTGACTCAGCACTTTCAATGTCAAAAGATGTATCAGTATTCACTGCAGCAGCAGATTCCTCAGAGGAAAGAGATGTATCTGTTTACTTTAAACATTGACAATTATTCTTTATCCTCTGTATTCAGCCTTTATCATCAATTGCTAATAGCATTTCTAAATGCTCTATATATGAAAAATGAAATCCAGAAATACAAATGGTAAGTGAAAAGTAGATCAGGTATAAAGGCGTGTGTTTCAAATTAGAAGTCAGAAATCACATTATAGAGCGTATATGTGGGGGTTTTGTTTTATTTTTTCTTGTTCGTGTTTGTTTGGGGTTTTATTGTTTTCTATGTTTTAGTGTTAAAAATAGAACTTCATTAGATCATAGATCATCAGGTCTTTAATTTCTTTTGATTTTAGTTATACTGTCAAAATTACCTTATTAATGTAGATAGTGAGACTTTAGAATTATTTTAATATTCTGTCTCAAAAAATGATTAATGTTAAAGTACTTTTTCATCAGGATGATATCAAGGTCATAAATATATTAAAGAATGTAAGGAAATTTCTCTTGTGATTCTGTGTTAAAGAGCAAAAGGATGAAGAATAAGGCCATCCTACGGGTCTATAAAGAACTCTGTCCCTCCCTATTGTTTCCTGCTGCCATCAACTCTTGCCACTACTAATTTACCAGTGATTACGACAATGACACTGCAAAAATTAGACTGAATCCAGACAGAGATCTTCTTCTCAGATCTTATATCTCCAAACTACTAAATTGTTAAATTAGTAGAATTGACATCATAGTGTTTTTCTCGCCCTTGAAGAGTGCATCCAGAGGCGAAAAGCTTCAGCTCATTAGTGTGATAAAAACAAAACCATATCAGTTTCACTGAAATTTTGTATTATTGCCTCCAGATTCTGTTAAAAAATGAAGAGTATTTTACTTTCAGCATACGTTTTGAATTGAGAAACCTTAACTTTTTCAATATGTGTACTTAATAATCAGAACTATTTCTAGACAGCCTTGATTGACCAAGACTGTGGAGTCCTGTTTTCTCCTTACACCTCTGTGACTTCTTAAAATAGGTGAAGATGATGCTTTTAGACAGTTTGGCAACAAGTGTAATGTTAAAATATTATGCATTCCTGACTGATTCTTTTGGTTTCCTATAGCATATTCTTTGGTCAAAATCAAAATAGAATATAGCAGAGAGAGATACACCAAACACTGATTCTCATCTTGAAGTTTCAACCATAGATTTTAAAGGCTCTAGGAAAGTATATCAAGAAACTTGCTTTACAGTTCTACTTGTTCTTAGGAGAAATAGCTTTAGGTAGCAGCAAGAAGTCACACAGGATTTTGTATGTTATCCTCATGGACTGTACAAGTGTTTCTGTTCGTGCTCTACTTTCACAGGATGTCCTAATTCAATGGGGATAGTGCTAGATACATTATGATTTGCATGGATCATACTTTTTTTAAACTCTTCCTATTAACAGAAAAATAGTATTTTTCTCTAAACTTTCAACCAAAAATCAGTTATATGTGATATCTGTAACTCAAAACACTTTACTTTCCCTGAATATTAAAATTACTATTAAAGAAAAGCAAAATTTTCTTGTTATCTTCAAAATTACTTTAGTTTTTATAAATGATTTAGTGTAGTGACTTTATCTAAACATTTTGTCTAAGTCATAATCATCAATTTAGTGAAAGAAAAGTTAGTCTCGTGGTTAATCTTTTGCTCATCTCTTTATAGCTATTCTGAGCTGAAGGGATAACACCACCAAATGGAGATGACTTCTGTAAAAATTTCACGGAACAAAAATTATTACAATTACAAACAATGTTTAAATAAATAGAGGGAAATTTAAATCACAATAATTTTTGAAACCTTAGAAGTTTTTCAAGAATTCTTGGCCTTGTACTAACACAGTTCACTTGGAAGAATCTGTTTGTAAGAAAACTCACTAAAATGAAAAGAAGAAAATTTTAGTTACAGCTAGCTGTTCTTTCATATTTGCCTAATTTATTTATTATAATCTGCAAACTATTATTGTAAATCATTCTTTAAAGTGATCAGGGGTCCCCAATTACATAAGCTTTTGTGAGGATTTTTTCCTAGTTCTGGTTTATCTAGGTTATGTCAACAAATTGTAAAGAAAAAAAATGTTCAAACTCCTATCAAAATTATTTCTATTCTCCTAATTATCTTTCAAATATTCTGCAGGTTAAAGCAATAAGTAGGTCTCATATGATACTTAAATCATGTTGCCATCTTCATAAAATTCTAACTGCAATCTGTTCAACCAGCTCTGATTGTAAATAACCATCTGACATCTTAACTGAATGTTACATATAAAAAAAAACCTCATTCACAAGATTAAAAAATAATAAAAAAGATAACATGAAAACAGCTTTGTGTTTAATCAGAGGTAAATCTATAAACAGTAGGAAGGAATGAAGTATAAATTAATTTTCCGTATTGTTAGCTTGGAAAGTGGCTACAAACAGTAACTGATAACTGGATTGGACTTTGAACTGCAATACTGACCCTGACACCAAGGCATTTTGATGCTTACAATGTGCTTGCAGCTTGTTGTCTGTCATTTTCATTTAGATTGCATCTCTCTGAGGCAGTCTTTGTCTCAATTTTTATGCAACATGGATCAAATCAAGCTCTCGACTACTTCTGACTGCTCTAAGTATGGATCCTAGAAGCAATTACCAGTTCAACCATTTCTGGCCTCCTAGATTAATCTCAACATTTTCCAAAAGCCCAGCTCCATATGTAAGAAAAAGAAAGTGTATAATGTGACAAAAGCAATCCTCTATATCTGACTAAATTTATGTTTTATTAGATGACTAAATTCAGTTTATATTAAAAAAAATTCTGCATAATTAAAAAAAATCTTAAATCAGATATCTTTAAAAACTATTTAAATATATCTCTGTAGGCTATGTTTTTTCTACTCATTTTCCTTTTATCGTCACATAATAGACATTCTCTGTCTGTTTATAATATTTTTGTATAGCTTCAGACATCAAAAAAATCAAAGAAAGGAAGCAGTATCAGTTAAATGATATTTGAAAATTCAGTTTCAATCAGCAGTCATATAATAACTAGTATTTAGAACTAAAACCTTCTCTAGGAGACTTTCTCAAATCTCTATGTTGGTAAATATGCAAATATTGTAATGATATTTCAAGTTAGACTAACCTGCCTATGTATGTCTGTATCCTGGCTTGCTCTAGGACAAGTCCAGATGCATCTTTACATGAGGTAACCATGTGTCCTTAAGTCAAAAGTCAGTGGTCTCCTGGGCTTCATTGGATAAAGTATTTCCAGCAGGTCAAGGGAGATGATTCTTCTCCTCTGCTCAGCAGTGGTCAGACCACACCTGACTTCTAGGTCCAGTTCTAGGCTCCCCAGTACAATGGAAACTTGAATATCATAGAGACAGTCCAAGTGAAGAGGAGCAAAGATGATGAAGAGACTCAAGCATTTTTCTTGTGAGGAAAGGCTGAGGACTGTGGGGCTACTCAGCCAGGAGACAAGAGGGCTCAGGGATCTTATCAATCAATGTCTGTAAATACCTGAATGGAGGCCACAAAAGAAGATGGAACCAGGTTCTTTTTGGTGCTGCCCAGTGACAGGCCCAGAGGCAACTGGCACAAACTGAAACACAGGAGGTTCCTCCTGAACTGCAGAAAACACTTCTCTGTGCACAGATTGCCCAGGAACTTTGTGCAGTCTTGTGCTCGTTTAAAACTCAGCTGGAAAATTAAAACGATACTTGAGCTACTCTCTTCCACCCTTTCTCCTGGTGAGACGGAGACCAAAACCAGAGATTCCCATTTGAGATAAGAACTATTTACTTGATTAAAAAAACAACCAACCAAACAGAAAAAGCAATGAAATAAGAAAAAATAAGAGTAACGGCAATATTATTAATAAAAAATACAAAAATAAGAGGCATGGAATTAAACTCTGCTAGGTATTTCATCCCTCTTTTTCCTCTGTACCCAGGACATGTCTCTATCCTGGGAGATATTCCAAAGTCCTGCACATAGTCCAGGGTACATGGCCTGGATGTCCCTAACTGAACAGAGAGGTTGGACAAGGTGATCCTCCAATCTCAACCATTCTGTGAGTTTTTGATTATCTGAATCTGACATGTCCTTTTTGTCTGATGCTGGGATAAATAGACAAGATGATTGAGAGATTAAAAAAGGTGTTTAGCCAGCATTATCTTAGATAGTACTTGGGGGATTAAAAGCCTAGCTTTAAAGAAAAAGGAAAAGTTTTCTTCAACAAGTCAGCCAAAATTTGTTCTGAAAACTTAACTTACAACAATAATTCAATGCTTTCAGAAATATTGATGAGACATAGCTAAATCTTGCTAACTTATATAAATGTATACTTTTTCCTGTAATCAAGATTATGGAGCTGGTTATGATTAACAAAACATTCATGTTAACAAAAAATCTTACAGAGACAATGTTTTTTCCAGTAAAGCTATTACATTTTATACTGCCTGAGTGGCAGTTGAACTGAAGTGGATCATTAGTCCTTTGACCTGTTGGCCACTCCTCTCTTGATGCAGCCCAGGATGCAGTTGGCTTTCTGGTTTGTGAGCTGCCCTGTTGACTCATATCCAGCTTTTCATCCATGAGAACCCCCAAGTCTTTCTCTGCAGAGCTCTTCTCAATGCTCAGCGGGTTCCTCTCCCAGTCTGTACTCATGTCTGGGGTTGCCCTGATGCCATGATGATTTTTTACCTTTTTTTAATATACCTTTTATATACCTTCTATTTATCCTCAGTGCTCTTAGCATGCATATTGTAATTTCTTAAGTCTGATAATTTAGGATAGTCCTGATATTCTGTTAGGCCAGAAGACCAAACATTCTAGAGGCCACATAGCTGCAGGTTGGAAAGCCCTGCTCTATCTTGAGAATGGACCAAGGTCTTCTTTAGAATACATCCCGTAAATGAAGATTAAGCCCATCCAGGGGGCAATTCTTCAGGATAATGGAATATCATGCTATTTATTCAAGCCTCTCATTGGGACATCTTTTTTAGATATGCTAATTTGTCAGGTCCATAAAATCGTATATGCAATCTATTGTGTGTGCGCATTTCGCTGTATTCCACCTTGGCGAAGAGGTGTACCATAAAGATCCTTATTAAATACTAAGGTGAAAACCTGTTATCCCTCAATCATGTCTGGCCCTTAATCTTTAGGACCCATGGAAAGACATCAGCCCCACCCCGGTGAACTTGGACTTGTTGAACTTCATTAAGTTTTCGTGGGACCTACTTTTCAAGCTTGTCCAGGTCACCCTGGATGGCATCCCATCTTGCTGTGTCAAATGCAAGGTTTGGCTCAGTGCCATCTTCAAACTTGCTGAGGGAACAATAGATCCCACTCTGTGTCATTTATGAAGATATTGAAGAGCGCCAAGACAGAGCCCTGAGGGTCATCACTCATCCCAGGCCTCCTCCTGGACATAGACCCATTGACCACAAAACTGTCTGTATCCATCCATCCATCCATCCATCCATCCATCCATCCATCCATCCATCCATCTCCTTATCCACTGAATAGTCCACCCTTCAAATCCAGGTCTCTCCAGTCTGGAGATAAGGAAGATTTTTGGGACTGTGTTAAAGGTAGCACAGAAGTCTAGGTAGATTACATGAGTCAATCATTTCTTATAGACCATGGCGATCACTCCCTCACAGAAGACCACCAGATTGGCCGCACATGGTTTTTCCTTGGTAATGCCATGCTGGCTGTCACAGATCACCTCCTTGTCTTGCATGTGCCTTAATGGTGTTTCCATGAAGATGTGCTCCATGATTTTCCCAGGCATGGAGGTGAGGCTCACTGGTCTGCAGTTCTCTGGGGATTCCTTTCTTTCCTTTTTAAAAATCAGAGTCATGCTTCCCTTTTTCCAGTCACCGGGGACTTCCCCTGACTGACATGACTTTCCAAACACAAAGGAGTCTATCATGGAAACATCAGCCAGTTTCCTCAGAACCCTGGGACACATCTCATCAGGACCCATAGACTTGTGGCAATTCAGTTTCATCAAGGTATCCCAAATCTGCCGTTCATTTACATTTAGAAATACTCCACTGACCCAACCTTCAACTGGATATTCAAAATGGGGAATCTGGGCTTTCTTCAAATAATTGTGATAAGATCAGATGAGTCACACCTTTTTTCTCAATGTTTTCACAGTATAACTCAGTGGAGTAATTTAATTTTGACACTTAACTTATCTGGAGGTTGCAGAAACACTGAAACATTCATGAAATATAAAAAAATCTACAGAGTCCGCCATGCTCATGATTTGTCACCTGTACATTTTGTCTAATTTATATTCTTTCTTAGGTGACAAGAAATAGTGAGAATACGTAGGTTTGCCAGGATGAATATGTGTGCGCTGTTAAGGCCCATGAATTACCAACAACATTTTCAATAATGAAACACAGCTTTTTAAACACATTCATATATCTTAAAAACCAGCTGAACATATGAGGGTTTTCAGAGGATTTTTTAAAAGCAAAACTGTAAAGTGTGTTGATTTATGCCTTGCCTTGATATTGAAATGCAATATAATTATCCTAGTCAGAGTTTTATGTGGCAACATACCCATTCCATAAAACATTCCTCCAATGAGGCATTTTAGCCAATACTCATTTCTCATAGTATAAAATGTACATGCATATATATTTACATCATATGTATATCATTATCAGATTAGTTTGTTGGTATTGATGCATGTGCATATGTGTGTATATAGATATCACATACATAAAGAAATATATATGATATAGATAAGGTATATATCTCTGTCTATATGAGTACTGGTCCTAAGAAACCATATGAAGGCCCCACAATCTCTAACACTAGAATTAGATCTCCATTTTGATGAGGACTCATTCTACTCAAATTATACTGAAGCCTAAATCTGCATAAGAAGCACAATGAATTCCCTTAATTCCTGTGTTCTCTGTTATGACACAGATTTATGGAATTCTCAGGGTCTGGCATTATGATGCTCCACTGCACATTTTAATGATTCTCTGGTGGCTGGAACCCAACAGTAACAGTTCAAGTCAGTAAGTGGGGTGACTCTACCCTAAACTTCATAGAACAGGTAGAGGAATGTCTTTGCTTCTCTAGGGTGTTTTAGAAGGTGCTTGCCTCCAAATAGAATCAAGTTCTGGTATATTAATGCAATTTTCTTCACTGATACTAACTGAACTGTGAACACAGGTAGATTTTAAAGCACCAATTTCTACAGTTACCCTGGTCAAAAATTTAATTCTTTCAGAGCCAGTTCGAAATCTTCACTACACCAGACTCTCATATTAGCTTTCAAAAATTGCATTTCCCCCTTTTAAACAATAACTTTTGATCACAGACAGCTCTATTTGTAGATCACAAATGTTAAAGTGAAATCTTCAGCAATCTGAGCGCATGCTAGACATCACCCATTCCCCATTCTAGGTTAATTCCAGCCCTAGGAATACTTCAAGTGAAAAGGTTTTCCTTTTCTTCCTTCAATCCTTCATTGACTCCTGATTTCAGTAGCTGCTGAGGATCTAGCCACACAGAAAAAATATTCAGAGTTTTAAGGCATGCTTATCCCAGCCTGGTCCTCTGCAAGAACTAGTGCAACACATTTTTTCTCTTACTGTGCTTCTGGCTGAATATGTCTACTCATAATATTTAACAGGGAATGTGAAGCAAATAATAAGTACAGATTAACTATATGTAATATAAGTGTTTTTGTAATCTTTGAATCAGAGGTACACTGGAATCATTACTGTCATCATAACTGCTGTTTAAACCCAAAAGGTGCCCCTAGAAAAGCAGATTGCTGGTGCAGATGAACTTTGATGGTGTTTCTGACATTACGTTGTTCATCGAAATGCTCAGTTTTTATCTCTGTGCAAAGAAACAGGAATGAGATTGAGCTTAATGGCTAACAATTTAACAATCTAATATTTTGGAGGTATATGACCTAGGAAAAATGTCTGTGATTTGTTTTGATCACATTTTGCAGTGTCATAATAATTGCTTAGTATCACTATTAAACACTTGACAAGCTTTTCATTATGAGTCTGTGTTATTAGGACTTTTCAGCTTAAATACATTATCCCTTAACAACTATAGCCTTAATGTGAAAGGAGGAAATGCACTTTGTAAAATGTTCCTTTTTTTCCAAAGATGAAACGTATAAAGCTGCAGAGAAAAGATGGAAACTACTGCTTGATCTGGTTTTAATACATGATTTAGGCTTGTATAATGGTTGCAAACAAAAAACTGCATACATAGTTAATAAGAGTAGAACCTTGCCCTGTGCTAATGACCAAAAGAAGAGGGAATGTGCTACTTCCCGAATTATACTTAATCAAACAGTATTTACATAAAGCTAAGTACATGCCTAATTTCCAGCAACATGTTGTTTTGACCTATGAAAGAGGATGAAATGAAAATTTCTTAAGAAATACACTAAAGAAATGGACGCTCTAATGGTAATATTTATATTTTAGAATCTCATGGCTTTACATTTAATAATAATTTCTCCAAACTGAAGAAAATTATTTATTTATTTACTAGCCCAGTTAATGAAAGTAATTCTGATCTCATTCAGAATGCATAACTGTACAAAACCCAAACTTCACTGTGTTAGTCTGTGTCCTGGTTTCAGCTAGCAGAGAGCTGATTTTTCTTCTAGGAGCTGGTAAAATCTTCTGTTCTAGATCTGTATAATTCTGATAATACAGTGATGGCTTTGCGATTGCTAAGTTGTGTTTAAACTGAACAAAAAGGCTGGTGGGATGCAAAATTTTGAGAGGAGACACAGCCAGGACCAGATGACCTACACTTGGCAAAGGGATCTTGTATAATGTATGGCACCATTCTCAGGATATAAAATAGAGAGAAGCTGGCTGGGCAGCCATTGCTTGGCATCAGGCCATGGGTGGAGAGCAACTGTTTTCATTTGCATCTCTTGTTTGTATATTCTATTTTTAAAAAAAATGTTATTTTCTTATTTTTCTGTCCCATTAAACTTTTTATTTCAACTTACAGTTTTCTTACTTTTAGTCTTCTGAGTCTCTGTCCCATCTAGATGAGGACAGGGGGAGGGACTGAGTGATCTAGTGGCTGGCTAGGATTAAACCCTGATAATTTGTGACCTTACAGAGGAATGAATTGCCTGAAGACTACATCTGGGATGCTTGTCCACATTGTAAGGGAAAGATATAAATTACGAAAGCATGGATGTTCTTGAGATATATACCCAGCACTATTAATTTCTCAATACTTATTCTCAAAGTTTCCAAGATGGTTCTTCTCATGAAATGTCTGATATATCATAAATTAAATAAAACATCCAGTCTGTTTTAAACATTTGAACAAACAAGACAGGAAAAAATGGATCTAAGGCTGACAACAGCTCTAAGATGAATCAACAGTTCTAAGGTGAATTACAAGTCTGAATTTCATAGCTTTCATCATGAGAAAAGCCGTTGGTATTTGCTTAAGGAAAATGAGAAAAAAAAAGCTTAAATATCAGAACAGCAAAATTCTTCATCATTCTAGAATTTCAAAAGGAAATGGGGAAATAGACTTACTAAAAAGATAGACCATTTATCTTTGTTGCGTGGCCATAGAGGAAGAGGAAGAAAGTGATCCATTAGATTTTGAATTATGAAAATTCCCATAAAATGACCTGCCAGGAAATGAAAACACATCTCAGTTCTGGAAACAGAAAACATGATGTAACAACTATGAACCCATCCAATTCCTATAAGCTACATGAGGACAGAATGTGGGAAGGAGAAGGCATTTGCTATACTGAAATCATTAAGTTAGACCTTGTGTGCAAGAGAGAGGAAATGAATCAAAATGACACATGAGCATTGAAGATATTATTACCAGATTTTCACACAGAAATCCCACAGGCTGTCTGACAAAAGAAATAAATTAAAAATCAAAGCAGGTTATTATTTATGCATAGGTAATATAAGAGGAAGTTTATCAAGGACAGCCCATTCTCCTGGCAAAGAACAAAGCTCTCTTCTTTCCTGGCAAGACGGAGAGTTATTTTGTCTGGAGAATTCTTCTTTTCCGAGAACAGGATTTTCAAGGCATGTGGGTTTTCTGTAATGTCCTTCTGGGACCTCCCCTGATCTAGCCATATTCCAGTTCTACATATTGTATAAAATCAGAACAAGAGTAAAATATTAAAGATTCACTACCATTTGTTCTATTACAGCATACTGACTACATTTTAAAAAAAGAAAAAAGATAAAAGAAAAAAAAAAAAAAAAAAAAAAAAAAAAAAAAAAAAAAAAAAAAAAAAGACTGTATTGACTCAGCCAGTACAACTATATTCTAAATCTTCAAGACAGGGACAAACTGAAATGCAAGATCTTGAATCAAAAAAAGCAAAAAAATGACATATTAATACCTTCATGGATAGAATCAATGATGTGTAGGTATGTCAGGTAAGACACTGCAACGAAGATGGAATCCTCATCACAGTCAGCAGAGAAATTGGTGGAAGACAAATCAGCTTGGTAATCTGCTCTGGAAGTCTCTGAGGCTCCTGATCCAGAACTAGAGTAATGGTTTTATTCACATTCAGCAGATATATTCTTATGGTGCATATGATCAACAAACTTCAAATGAGAACAAGAAGGTAAAAGGAATTCAGCAGTTGAAAGACTTCACCAAAAGCTGCCTAATTTGTGATTTGTACGCTGACTGTGGAATAAAAATACATATCATTAATGTTGCTAAGGGAAACTTATTTTGTATCCAGGCCATGTATCGACATATAAGCTTGTAATGTACCTCTTAGAACTAAAGAGGAAATTGAAAGCAAAGTAACATATCTAAGCAGATTTGAGCAGGAAATCTTTTCAAATTATATGTGCAATAAAATGCCCCTTGTGGAAGAAGTATGATCATCTTAACTCTCCTTTCATCAAGTTCAATACATACCAGTTTCAGAACTGAGATGCTGTCCTAGGCAGTAAAGGATTTTCCAACCCAAGCACACTCTATGAAGTTTTTAACAAGCAATAGCAGATGCTGTGTGGATTCCAAACAGACTGGAGTCTTAGTTTGGCACAGGAATTGTGCTTGCATTGCTTTAAATATAAAGGCCATGGGCTACTCCTTTTTCCTTAAGCCAATTCACACTGGGTTTTTCAAATATGCATTGGTGTATTCTATTCATCAGTGGTTACATTTACTACCCATAACTCTTGGTTGTGGTGATGAGATACATTCCCCATGTATTTCTATGCATCCAGACGCTTCAATACTACAAACACCACCTTTAACTGCACTAGTGGCTTTCATAAGAAAAAATTGATGTGAGCTCCACACTGAGGTAGCTTCTGCTACATGCCACAATAACATTCTACCTACTCTCCCTGCTCCTGGTTTTGGTCATCAGAAGTACATATTCTGTCTACAGTTTGACAGTCTTTGTTATCTTAGTCTGTCTATAGATCTTCCTCAGTCTTTGTCATGATGTCACTTTAGCTGCCATTTATTGGAAACAACCAACCATATGGGTGGGGGAGTACTTCTAAGAAACTAGGCTTAAACTCAATACTAAAGATGCAATTATGGACTGTTATCTTTACAATTTTCTTAAGAAAACTTCTACAAATTAAAAACACATCCCTTGCTAACATTTTTAATCTATTGCTTCTTCAGAGCCATGATTCCATCAGCCTCTGGGAGTTCAGCTCAGGATTGACAAGACACTTTAGGAATGATTACATGAAGCACCCATGCAGTCCCTGTCCAGGCTGTCTATGGGTAGTTTACAATGTATTTAGGTTGTGGAAGTTCCCACACAACACAGGCTGATAGCTGGCAGAGGGCAGCAGGCAAGGCCAGGTAAAATGTGCCCCATGAAGCTCTTATGGGGATGTCACCTGCAACTTCTGAAATTCATTTGCTACTATCAAAGATCAGCAATAGATTAAACCATTACACAGCCACATGTTGCATGCTAGAGCCTTTACACATTTATCTTTATTTGAAAGGGAGTGGGATAGCAAGTTCCCTTTATCTAAGATTGTCGGTACACATGGGGCATCATCAAGATTCTTCAGGGAGCAAGATACTGCTTTAATCATATTTTACTGTGTATTCACTTTGGGACAGCCTGGGCATCACAGATTCTCTCTAGAAGGTACATTCATCCATCTGAAAAAAATGTATGATCAAGGAATAAGATGGATATGCATACAATGTGTAGATTATCATAGACTGCTGCACCTAGTGCAATCTGTGTGAGATTTTTGTAGCGTATTCAAGGCAAATGAACGTTTCATGCAATTTGCAATCTTTTATTTTCTATTAACAAATGTTTCCAAATGCAGATTTCCAAGTAATCATACTGTAATAGGACTAAGTACAGCAATATAACATTTGCTTTGAGTCACACACAGATTTAAGATGAGGACATTTGGAGACTGCTATTCATTTAATAGCTCATAAGAGCCATCCTCACCAGGTGTTAAGTGATTTTTTTTGTAGCATGCTAAATACTCATATTTTTAAAAAACCCCAAAGTGTTCTCTTGGTTTACAGTGTTCAGCATTTTCCATGGTGAGGACCTAAAAATGCAGATTACTGCACTTTTTTCTGACATATGCTGTTGTTCCTGAAACTGACATTTAAAAAAGGGTAGAAATCTCTCTATGTTTAGTCCACATGCTGTTAAAAAAAAAATTCTTTATTGTCTCTTGCAATTAGCTTACAAAGATACATCATCCACATAAGATCAAATTATTTCAAGCAAATCACTCTTGGAAGATTGTGAGGCTAGGTGGATCAGATAACAGAATTATGAAGGGTCAGCACAAGCCAACTCATACTGCCAAAAGTGAGGATGTAGAAGTAATTGGGACAAGATAAAGATAAAATAAATTGTTTTGCATTTGGTGTACTTCTTCTGCAGAAATATGCAATGCATGAAATATGAAATGTACTTGGTATTCATGGCAAATGGTTTATTCCATCCTTCAGAAATCACATTGTCAACGCAATCATATGAAAAAGATTATCTCTGAAAATTAAACTAATTGCTAATTTAATTTGTGATTATCTAAGCAAAAATGTGAGAGATTTTTGGCATGCATGAAGAAAAAAATATTTTTATATATACAAAAAGCTATCATTGACTGCAAGAGAATTTATAACATGTAATATATCTTGTCACAATGGATGGCAGTTTCTACTGAAACACTTACTAATGAGACCATTGGTTTTGGATTCCTTACCCAACACTATAATTGCAGCTGACTAAAAAGATCTTAAAATTCTTTCAGGAAAGATGTCAAAACAATTTTCATTCAGTCTGCCTTCAGCATTTACTCCCAATGGCATAGGACAAAAACCCACAGCGCTGTAAAGAACTCACCAAGAATGTACAAAGTTTTTTAAAAGTTAAGTTATTTGTTTCCAAGTTAATAAACTGAAAATATTCAAGCATGAGATTCACTTAACAAAGATATTTTTTATGTACTAACAAATGCATGATAGGTGAAAATCATTCTCATACCACTTTTAAACATGATTGGAGGCAAATGACACAAACAAAAAAGGCTCCAACAAGAACTTGGAATGAAATTCAGGTAAAATAAAAATCATAATTGCATGTTGAATTTAAAATAATATTGACCTTCACTAAGACGTGTAGTTTATATTGAGTATGTCTGACTAGACTACAACCTGGTGCACAAATTAAAATTAGCAAGTGTTTGCCTTTGCTACACCTCAGTACTGCAGAGCTACTTTTAAGCTTACCACATCCTTGATATTAGAATTACTGAGCCAGTAGATGACTCAGATTATAAATGGAAATGTTTGTATGGTGCACTAGGGATTAGTTTAATGCAGTTTGGCCCTTTTTCACCTATCAAAGTAAATAACAAACTTGCTCTCTAAGTACCTAAATGACTTCAACTTTTCTGCAACTCCAGTCAGTGTTTTAACCTTTTCTGAGCATTTGCTTTAAGACCCTCATAAATGAACCACCAGGGATAAATGCTGTAGGAGTAACTTTGAAGCAAAATCCTTTCCTGATCAAAATTTCTCACAGACAATTTGTGTCGGACTGATTTCCTGGGATTGCTTCTGAGATTGAACATATTTATCAGTTATTTCTTAAGATTCATGTAAAAAAAATCGTGTAGCTACACTTCTTGTGCAGTTTCTCCATGAAATTAATTGGAGCCTCTGCTATCAATGTACTTTCATGTCCGCTGGTATCCCAAAGGCAGACTTGTCAATCACACAATCACTCTGCTGCTGTTCTGCAGTTGACCTGATTCAGCATGGAAAAGGAGCAAGTGCTTCTATGCAATCAAACTCGAATTCATGGATACCAAAGAGACCTTGATAGACTCACTTAGTACTAGGCAGTGGGAGTAAGGGAGGCAAGACAGAGTAAGAAAGGATGTACTGGGGGAAACTCTTTCTTTAGAAGTGACCTTTTTCAATTTATTTTTTTAATCTTTGCAGAAAGAAACATGCAAATATACAACTAAGGTAATATCTATGCATATATGGTGTGCATATCACACATCCCTACCCCCAGGTGTAATTGTAAGAATGTTAGCAGCCTTTGGAATAGACTCACAATATAGATTTGTTTGAAAAACACTGGATGGCACAGATTTGACAGATCTGATAGAACCAAAATGCACAAGGGCACGGTTCAATGACACTTCAATTTGAACTTAATTTTAAATAATTCAAAACTTGAAAATGGAACACATCAGTCCCAGTGGTTATAAGGATAATTTTAAACTGAAAAATATAAAATAATTTAAAATTATGCCTTTTTTTTAATTGCACTACTACCTTGTCACCTTGATGACTTACGAACTTTAACACGAAAATCACAAATGTTCTTCCCATTGTAGGAAGCTGATTAACTGATGACCCTATAACTCAGACATTTAAAACTTATTCTTGGTAGTATAATATTAAAAATAACAGTGAGATACATAGAGGCTGCTAGGGACAGTCCAGTATGAGAAAATAATCTGTGATTACTTTCTCAGAAGATATTAATTTCTAAGCACTACCATATTGGATCAGCAAGATTACACATCAGTTTGCCAATGCTTTACAAGTCCTCAAAGTCTGGATTTGGCAGTCTCACTTATTTGGATGTTTGTGAGAGATCAAAGATAGTTTCCTTGACAGACATAAATGATGTTCACACAGAGCTCAGCTTTAGTTGTTTACAAATGGCTTTAATTATCCAAGCTTTCCTGCAAAATTACAGCAAGAGAAGAAATTCCTTTTTTTGGACGGTAAATGTCCTTCAAAAATATTCTGAAATTAAAGAAAGTGTAGCCTATGGTGAAGTCTTTCTCTTAGGAAAAAATAAATAATGTGCATAAAGTTTCAGAATTGGCTTTTAAAAAAAAAATCTGTTGTGCTTTTTCCCCCTAAAATGTACTAGATGACAGAAACTGGAATAAATCAACAGTTGCCACAAATAATTTATGTACAATGACAAAGCTAAATTTAGATTTTACAGAGGACTATATGGCTTGATTTCTAGGGCCACCTTTTTTTTTGGAATCAAATTAAAGGTTGAATGTGTATAACATCTTGACTTTTACAGAACAGAAGTTTTATGTGATTTATCACTTAAAGACCCATTGAAAAAACAGTTGGAGACAGAAATCTGATTGGATGTTGTTCAGAGCTTCAATAAATATTTAGGAAGATAACTCTTAGAGAAATTATTGGATATTAAATGCCTTACAACCACTGAGAATGTAAGTGTATGTCTATATACGCTGAAAAAAATAATATAACAGGACTGGTTATGTGTTCTTTTAAAAGGCTGGAATCTGGAATGAGATTAATTTAATCTGATTCCCTATTCATGTTTACTCCTTTTGTAAGAAAAATGAATACTTTAAATGTTTATCTGAAAAAGGCATAAGCTTTAGAAAACTGTTTTCAGGCAGTTTAAGTACTTATTGCCCCTCAGCTTTACTTAAATTTGAAATATGTTTCACATTTTGAAGGAAAGTAATTGAGATGGTTATCTTTTTGTCCTCAGAATATTCTCAGAAAGAGAGTAGTTCAGAAAAGATTTTGGAATGCACAAGTTTTAAAAAAATTCTATTATAATAATAGTAATGACTTACAATACAAAATTATTTTTTGAAAAGACATACCTTGAATGGATTAAAGTATTTTTGAAGATACCAAAAATTATCTGCAAGGAAAAATTAGTAACAGCTCTCTAGAGTGATAAAAGTGCATGATTTCTTGTATTCTGTAGGAAATGTAGAAGAATCTTCATATTAATTAATCTGAAATTTTTGCTGCTTGTACAAATGTAAGAAATCAACGTCTTGGCTAGCAGTTAGGAATGCAGAACACATTTTAATTAAATTTATACCCTCATAAGAAGACTGTTTCCTCGATAAGATATACATGCAATATCCAGTGATCACATGCAAACAGACCAGTAAGATCAGGGATCCCATCTGGTGTGGACATAAACAAGGACAAGCGTGACATTTGTTCAGCTTATTTTTACTGTGGATGGTGAGAGGTTGCATTAAAGACATACTTCAGTCTCTGTGTGAACCTAACCTGTGAGAGTCTTCTCCAGTTGCCCTTTGTGTATCTTCTAGAGTTTGCTGCTAAAATATGTCTGAGTGTATTTATTTTGGTGTCTTCTCTTCAAAAGCTGCTTCTGGTTCTCTCTCTTGTGACATTCAGATAACCTATCTTCAGTCTGATGCATAGTCACCTTGACCACAAGGTCCATGCCTTGTAGGTTGGGATATCCTGTGGGAAAGAGTTGCTTCTGCTGATCCTCCACTGTAAGCAGCTATTGTGTAGGAAAGGTAGTCGAAATTATTTACTGGTCTTAAATACTTTTGTTTTTCTCATTCATCTGTAAGAAACTGCGCAGGGTTCTGCATTTACACATGATATTCTGATGTGGCAAAAATGTTATTTTCACCTTGAACAGCCTTCAGCATAAAACCAGACTGCAGTTTTCAGAGCAGTGGCAGAAGTATTTCACATCTGGGCATATGTGTATATTTCTGTTGCAGGAAGCGCAGCATACTAAAGAAAGACAAAAATTTGCTTGGTGGTGCATTCTGCTGTGTCTAGAGAACAGAAAAAATCTTTAAATCTTGTCTTTCCAGAGAAGACCAGAATGACTTGTGACTCTAAAGGTAAATCTTTTATAAGGAAATTATAAGGAAGTGTCAATAAAGATTTTGTTAAAAGATGGAACTGAAAAAATACTAGAGAAGATTTATTCTTCTTTTAAAAATATGAAACACTGCTTTTCGTGAATGCTATGAAGAGATCCAAACAGAAGAAATATATTTGATTACATACATCCATGAAGATAGATTGGAAATATCTAATCCAGACATAATCTTTAGTGGATTCCTTCATCATTAGTATTTATGGCAAATTATGTACAGTGTACATATCCCAATATGGTTTCATTTCCCAAAATGTTTAGAAATAAACTCTGAAAATATTTTTCCAAAGTCATTAGATTTAGACCATTGATGTTCTCTGATAATACCAATCTTATGTTCTAAGTAATTATATAATCAAATAAAGTCTTACCTATCATTTTTGTTCAGTAGCTTTTCTCTGACTCAAACAAAACCAACTTCTGCTTGCATTTATTACCATCTTATCATCTTGCATTATTATATATTCATAATCTCAGTATTGTCTTTCCCTTTAATTTAACTATACTCTGGAACTACTTGACTCAATATAAATTAGAAAGAAATGATGATTACTAACTTAATTTTCCAGGAAACATTTTTCTTGTCTCTTTTAAGTTGTTCATACACTCTTCTCTTTTGAAGATGTCATTGTCTTCAAGCAAGAAGAAGACACGAATTTGCATCTGAAAATCATGATTTTCCCTCAGTTAAAAGAGAAATAACATATCCAGTAAGTACCTTCACCACGAAAAAAAAATATATTCATAATCTCAGTATTGTCCCCTTTGCTACAGAGAAACACCCTGAGATGTACATTCAGACCAGAAAAACACACCTTGCTATGGGTTTAACACTCAAGTAGTGTATCCCTTGGGAATTAGTCCCTGGTTGAAAAGGGTTTTTTTGATAAGCTACCACATACTCTTGTTCAAAATGACCTTTTGTCTTACATAAATAAAATGAAGAAAGAGAAGGGAAAAAAGAAAAAAGTGACTTTGCTCTATGGAGATCACCAGTCCTCCTCAGACATATTCAAATCAGAAGACTGGTGAAATAAATATTGAATAATTTGATGAGGAAAAAAATGATACTGAGCCCTCTTGACCTTTTGCGCAGCCCATTAACACAGTTCACTAACACCTGCTTTGTAATTACTGTGCTAATCAAGGCAGCAGGGTTCACCAGTTGTCACATTTCTGTCCAGATTTCCAGCTTTGTTGCCATGTTGCTACCTCAATTAGTCTGCAGCACTCCTTATGTAGCCTCCTCTTGCAGGAAGAAAATTGGTTTCAGATGTGAGTGCTTCATAATGAAGAAATCCCTTAATGTATAGTGAACTTATTATGCATTGTGCTGAAACTAATTTTCTTTCTTCTGGAAGTGTATGTGTGCTTAAAACTTAGAGGCAGAACAAATGATATTCAGATTTGTCCCAAATGAGGTGTTTGGGAATAGTTTACAATAAACAGACAAACTGTCATAGTCACAGAGTTGAAAAAGCTGTTCAATCAATATGCAGTTTGCTTAGGTTCTGTCCACACACATACACAAACAAATCATTTTATGTCATATATTTCATGTCCACTTTCAATATTAATACCGTTAGAATTACTGAAGTGTCACCTGTAAAGCAAAAAAGCATTTGAAAACTGTCTTGTGGATAAGGTTCCCATGGAAACCAATTTCCTTGATATCCATGTGTTCAATGTAACTGCCTAGAATTTTGCTTGGATACTTGTGGAAAAAGAAAAAACAAGCCCAAACTGTAACAAAAACTTGGAAATAACTCACACATTTTTAAAAGATATAAAAATATTCATTTAATGCACCATATATCTCAAGCAGTAGAATAGCACTAACCTGATCAGCATTCATCATTTCTAGCTGAAACTTTCATGCTAGCTATGATGAATATGGTGTGTTGACTTGGAAAATCTAAGGATTTTACCAAAGTAAGCACAGTGCCTTGAGTTCTTTGTTCAGTACATAGAGGAGTTACACTGGAACAACAAGATTAAACACATTTTCAATGGAGGCTGCAATGTCACTGAATTCCCTTTTGCAAGTCCCTAAAACTGGTTACCTTACACAGCACTTCTGTGCAACAAAAACACATTAGTTTCAGGACAGGAGACACTTCCTCTATCCAAAACTATTTCTAATAGAATTGAATGTTTTAGACAGAATTGATGAGATGTTAAAGTGATTGAGATGAGGAGATAAAACTCTCATAAAGCTGTCTGTGATAAGACCTTACAAAAAAAGGGAAATAGTCTTTGTGAATAACTATAAAGTTTATTCCTTAAAACACAAGCAAAACCCCCCCACCAATCAAACCTTAAAAAAATACTAAAGATTTGTTTGTTTGTTTTGTTTTGTTTTGTTTTTAGTTATAGAAATTTGATGTCTTTAAAGCTGCATTATTTTTAGTTTTGGTTTTCTGATATCCTGGAGTCACCTAACATTACATTAATCACCTATATCCTTAGTTACCTAAGTTTCTTCAGACATCTCATATCCTTGGACACGCTAAATCTTTAACACCTGGTATCTTTATTTACCTCGTAAAAATTCCAATAAAACACATAGTCAAGTTATTGAAGTACGATGCTTCTATAACATGATTATGTATATCCACATGAACCATGAAATAAATGATGAGTATTTTTTTTCCTTTTACTGACAATGAGGACCAAATACCCAAAAGATATCTACATTATTTAAAGACACTGGAAAGTAAGGATTTTTTTTTCCAATATTTTTCATCTGTAGAAGGGGAAAAACCCAACATTATAAGAAGAGAGAGAACATACTTTTCAGTAAAACAACGCTGGTAATAGAGGGTGGGGGGAAGTAAGAATACAGACTTTTTGTTGCCTTCAAACCAGTTTGTGAAGATTTGCAGTCATAAGTAATTGTGTTTCTTCACTGGGCCCTAGTTAAACAGTTTGCTATTTTATAAAGCTGATAACCTAGGTTTTCTGAACTATATGGCGAAGTACTGAGTCCATGTCAAAGAGAAGAACTATGCTCAAAGGTTGAGATAATTCTTCTTGGTGTTGTTATTTCTGCAGTTGCAGTCTCAGTAGTAACAAGATTTTCCAGAAAGCACAACAGTATATTTTGCCTCTTTTAATATATTCTACTAGCTACAAAATTGTTAATCTCAGTACACTGTTATATTTGCTACCTATCAAATTTAAGCCATAAGCAGAACAGAATTTTAAATTTTATTAGCTATTTCCTGGAAGGAAGAAAACAGTGTATTATACTGCTGATAAGTGGTCATTAATGTCCCTGATTCTGAATTAATGCCCTTAATTTTGGCTATGCTATACTGATGATATGCTTTGTCACTGAATGAAGACATGATGTTTTCTCTGTAGGCTACACCACTTTCTACTTTTGGTGTGCACACCTACTGTTACATACAGATCAAGTTTGAAATATAATTTTATTTTGATATTTGTTTTCTTGGTTAAAATAACTCTAAAATCATGCTATTGCAGTTGTAATACACTAACACAAGGTTGTTCTGAGATATTTTGTTCAAATACTAAAGGTAGTAACCATGCAATCAACACGTTAAAGTCATAAAAAATGTTTCTAGATATCAGGTAATGAATTATGGAAAGGACAAGAGAAGTAAAAAAAAAAAAAA
>VYXD01003999.1:675374-698732 GCA_013397195.1 Hylia prasina
AAAAAAGGGATTTTGTAGTCTTTAAGGGCTTAAAGTGAAAGTCACAGAGCAAGTGGGGAAACAGAGAGTTTTCTCTCCAGATAGATACCTTCTACTTTTCAGAGAAGAAAAGGTAATAAATTGATAAGGCAAGTGTACTGATGACACATGTATTTAAATCTGAGTTATTGGATATTATCAAGAAAATTGAAGGGTTGGTGGTTTTTTTTTTTCCCCCTTCAAAATCCATTCTTTTTTCCTAAGGCTTAATATTTCATAATTTAATAAGTTTTACCAGAGTTTTTAGTCTCTTATAATATGTGGGACTATTTACTTGTAATACTTTTGCCAGTTTGTATTAGGGTCTAAATAGAGGATGAGTAGATATATGGAATATCACAAAAGTATTTTAAAATGTAAATTAATTTGCAGAGAAAATGAGTACAAATACCTTGCCAGCTCTTGGTATTTACTGGATGAGAGTGATGATCCTAAATCTGAATGAAACCTGTGTGAAAACTATCTGTGTTAAAATACAAGATAATAGTGATATATTTATTATATGTATATTACATTTATCGTTGCACATTCTTAACATAACTCTGTAGCACAAAGATATTTTTTAAATTGATCTTTCTTCCTTGAGCGTCAACATCTATAAGTCAACATGTGGATGTGTCTGCATGTAGATATGCCCAGATCCCTACTAACACTTTCTGAAGTAAAAAATGTTTGTTAAACAAAAAGCTGTGAACTCCCATTTTGTTTGTAGTTGATGAAGCCCTGCAGAAGTCTTTAGATTTGTTTATTATAGGAGTTATTTACATTTTATCATCTTCAAAATAGACTGAAATGCAGGACTACAGAAACCCTATCTAAACACTGTTTTTCTTCCTAAATATACAGGGTCTGGGGCAACCTGATCTAGTAGTTGGCATCCCTGACCATGGTGGGGGAATTGGAACTATATTTAAGGTCTTTTCCAAATCAAATCAATCTATGATTATTTGATTCTACAAGTTTTGACCTTTTGGGCTTGATAAACTTTCCCATTCTATTTTTTTTTTCTTCTGTTTCTAAAATACAGTTTTTCACTTTATTACAGTGTAAGAGTCACAAAGTTAAATGTCCTCATTCCTTCGCACATTGTGGAATATGAAATAATACAAATTTAGTGGGATATTTCTATGAAATGAAAGAGAATATTACTAAAAATAATTGTTTCTAAATAGAAGAATCCATGCATTTTAGAAACTTCTCAATGGTGTTCTTTACCGGGCCGCTCTCAACCACTTCTCTGACCAATTTTTAGGTGTTGGAGAGGGTCTTGAGTCACCTGGCCTAGTGGGAGGTTTCCCAGCCCATGGCTGAGTGGGTTGGGGCTAGAAGGTTTTAAGGTCCATTCCAATCCCTTAATATTCTATGATTCTGTAATTTGAGGCTGACATCTTTGGGAGGATCCATATGAGCACTCTGACTGATAAAGATTATTGGATCTGGCTAACTAGCTGGTACAAGTGAGATGCTTACAAGCGTCTGTAAAATCATAATTGTCTTAAACATTATTAAGATCACCAAAGGTCTTTGCTCACTATGGCAAACTGTATAATGAAGCTGCAACAGCTGAAGCACACCCTGCCTTCTGGATTTCAGGAAGTTGGACTTTAAGGCACCGGATAGGAACTTGAGATAAGATAAAGGTAACACTACTATCCAATTATCTCAGGTCTAAGAAGAAGTAGGCAAGGCTTAGGGAGAAGAATGTGTCCACAAGGAAAGCTGACAGCAGCTGTGCTGAAAATCAGCTCTGGTTGGGTTTGATGTGGGAGAGGCCATAGCCCACAGACTCATTTGATAAGGCCAGGGAGGTTCTTGGGTATTCCCAAATGTTCCTGAACTGCATTAATACATGTAGCTGTGTGTTTCGTGCAACCCCCATGACTAAGAAGAAGAGGAGGACCAAGGGATTTCTAGGGCTGATGATTATGGTTCAGCTCAATCTGTCTCTCACTTTTTTTTCTCTCACTCACCACCATGCCTCCTCACTCTCCTTGCTCTTCTATTTCTTTTGTTCCCTCTCTCTCCCTCTCACTTTTACTGCTAAATAAAATCCATGCTGTGGACTTCAGCATATGCTCTTGTTTGCACTTTAATTTGGGCAGAGGTATCTCTCTAATAATTTTAATAATCAGATTGTAACAGTGTGGCGTAAACAAGCTGGCAAAATGCCACTCATTTTATATCCCTTGGTCCTAGGGAGAGATACTCCAGTCCTCTCCTTGCCCTACTTACAGTATCATACATTTGTCCTCTGTGTGCAAGCACAGTGACAATAACAGAAACGTAGTTTTAAATGAGAGTGGATTTTTTATTGTTGTTGCTTTATAAGCAAAAATAAATTAAAAAACCACTGTAAATGGACTATATTCATCCAAATAACAGAAAAAAACTCTTACACATTAGCAATGTAATTAATTATATACTTCTGAACACATTTCACTAATAAAAGAGGACCAAGAAAAAAATATATTTATCCTGGTAAAGCTTATCCTCTGGAGCTACAAATTTTATTCCTATTAGCGAAAATTCCTTTTGTAACATGAAACTTTTAATTTATGGTACTTCACCTCAAAATTGTGATGAAACAACATTTCTATGCTCTAGATAAATGTTGCATATACATGTATTTTGAGACTTTTTGTGACCTTAGAAATGTATTAAAGAAGCACACAGAATAATTTTGTATATGATAGTGTAGGTCATGTTCCAGTTGTATTTTATACCTGTTTTATAACATAGTAAATGATCATGATAAATAAAAACTTTCATTTGGTTGGCTTTTCTTTTTTTTTTTTTNCAGGAGAGAGCTAAGAGACGGGGTAGGGGAGAAAGAAGTGACTGTCTTACAAACTGTCCCTGGATCATTAAAATAAAAAAATCTGACATACTGAAGAAGAAGCTGGAGTAACAGCTCTCATCAGATTGAGATAGAAGGTGACCTCTCCCAGAAAAAGGTGTCCCTGGAGTTTCCTGGCTGACACCACAATGGATACATCAGTTTAAATACATCTTCATTTAAGCACATAAGGTTGCAGCTAAAATGTCAAAACTCAGTAGGAATACATAAACACACACAGACACAAATATATATCTTTAAACACACATGCACATATACACATACATATATATANGAATGAAGTAATGCAACTGTATTTTCAGATCTTCCAGAATTACTGCAGGACTGACCTTTTTTAACAAGCTTAACAGAAATGCAATGATGTATCAGAACATGCTGTTCCTTTAAGAACAAGATATTAACTTCATTTTTCTTACATTTCTTTCCCAAAACAGTGAACTTTAGGCAAACAAAGTGCTTTGCTGGGCAACAATGAAACCCTGAGTAGCTCCTGTATCTGAATTTTCATTTACAGCAGTTTTAATGCACACCAGCCACCCGTTCAGGCTTGTAAGTTCAATTTTCCCAAGTTTTTTGTATCTTTTCTATATCCTAGTTAAGTTCCATCTTGCTGTCTAGAAGCCTTAAGTTAACCATGTATATCATGGTTTGATTTACAAAGTCAAATGTAATAGAAAAAGGGCAAAAAAAAACCATAAAAGAGAAGTAATCACATAAACTCTGTGTGTCAGCCTCATAAGCTCTGCAGTTCTACAGATTCATCATCCAAACTTAATTTGAAGTGACTGGGCTGATGCTACATTGGCTGCCACTTAGGCTCTGACTAGTGCTACTGCTGTGTATCATTAGAACACCTCCTGTTGGACAGAAAAATGTCATTGCTGCTGGCTAGCACTGCAGAAAGATGCTGTGGCACAGGAATCTGTTCAGTACCTGGAATAAGATTTGAGTTGTCACAGCCTCATTAAAATAAAATAAAATAAAATAAAATAAAATAAAATAAAATAAAATAAAATAAAATAAAATAAAATAAAATAAAATAAAATAAAATAAAAAGGAGAGAGCTAAGAGACGGGGTAGGGGAGAAAGAAGTGACTGTCTTACAAACTGTCCCTGGATCATTAAAATAAAAAAATCTGACATACTGAAGAAGAAGCTGGAGTAACAGCTCTCATCAGATTGAGATAGAAGGTGACCTCTCCCAGAAAAAGGTGTCCCTGGAGTTTCCTGGCTGACACCACAATGGATACATCAGTTTAAATACATCTTCATTTAAGCACATAAGGTTGCAGCTAAAATGTCAAAACTCAGTAGGAATACATAAACACACACAGACACAAATATATATCTTTAAACACACATGCACATATACACATACATATATATATATGAGGAGAGACTGCATATAAAGATTATAGACAGCTCTATGGTGGCAATGGAAAGATGAGGAAAGCTGTAGAAATCTAAGACAATTATTTGAAGGAAGAAACTTAAACTCACTCCCCATTGTTTATAGGGTACATGACCTCAATTTATAACAAACTCTTACATAATTTAAACTCCTAATTTCACATATCCTCAGAGAATTTGCCTGTACAGCTAAATTGATATGTTACTGCTAATAGAGGCTCATTTCCAATGTGGAATATATCAAGCATATATTGAATAAATCACTTTAAAGTCAGTTAGATTTACAAATGTGCTATTTTTTCATGCGAAAACAATCCACGTAGACAATTAGCTCTAAGTAGCTATACATTCTCTACCTACTTTATTGCACATTTTTTTTAATCTGGTCAAGTCCACAGTTACCTTACACTTTAACTCTTAACAGAACATGCCTCCATATGTAGGCAACAGACAAATATACTCTCTTAGACACTTTTCTTCCTCTTGTACTTCTTTTGGAAAGAACTTCCAAAAGTCATTAGATCAAGTAAATTTCTAAAACTGTGGATCTTACGAAAATACATAACTATGAAAACAAAGCCTAGTGAACCATAGGAAATTATAAGGGGAAAAACATATATACATATATATGTTTTTCCCCTTACATGTATATATATACATACATACATATGTATATACACACATACATATATACACACACGCACATATATATATATACACAGTGGTGTGACAAAGATATGCCCAAAAGAATTATTTGCATTAGAGATTTTTTTTCTTTGAATTTACAAATTATAAGATTTTTTATCCTAGACTGCTTTTTTCTTTTTCCCCTTTTTAAATTTTTTTCAACCTAAATCAAGATAAGAGAATTCCCAGAAGCAAGGGCAATTCAGTTTTGTTGAATAATTACTTAAATATTATGTATAATAACATAATTTTAATGTATTATTTTTATTTATTATGGTATTAAAGACAGACACTGATAAATGCAATGCTGAACACCAAAGAGAAGATTTTGTGAAGGACTTGACATTCACATTCACTGTGTTGTATATAATGCATTTCCTGGCTTTGTTTATAGCTTAGGCACTTTAGATTTAAAGAAAGCCTTGTGGCCCAAAATAGTGCTACAGCAGATACAAATACAGTTCATCATTAGTGGAAGAAAAGTGTAGTTATCTGAAGAAAACAATGTGCAGGGTTGAAGGCATGTGACAGAAAGGCTTAAAATGTCTGCACTTCTTTGGAAGTGTGACATTTTCTACTGGCAGGAGCAGAGGCAGGCAGAACAGACTCAAGAAAGGAAAATGCCTAATGAGGTTTGAAGGGAAAGTTGTTACAGTGCTGGTCCAAAACACACCATAATCAATTTGTATTTCTCTTTTTTGTCTCATCCACTGCACCAGATTCTCTGTCAGGGTCTGCACTTCATTCATAATAACACATACACTGTGCAGGGTTAAAACAAGGAAAGGTGAGGAAAAGTAGTGTGGGTGATAATATTGACAGAAAATACATAGGTTGCATGAAGGCAGTGATTTACACCAGCTGAAAAACTGGCTAGTATATACATTAAAAAAAAAAAAAAAAGGTTTTGCAGCTCTGCTATTACTGACATATTCTCAGTGTATATGCAAAAAGAAAAAATAATTACCAATATTCTATGTAGTACTCTAAGTAAAATGCAAAACTCCCATTATAAAGAAGAGTCAAAGGTAAAATCTTTTTTCCCCCCAAATTATTTAAGATTTAAGTAACTTTCAACATTGGATGGTGACATGACACGTTAAGCTCCAATTATTCAATGAAGTAAGGAGGACAATTTGGTTTTATTCAAGGAAAAAAAAAAGCTTCTAAAAAATATAACCTTTCAAAGAGTTTACATTTAAAGCAAGTAAAGAACAGTTTTGCATACTATATAATACTGATAGATAAATTCCACATATTTTTGAAAGTGCTAATAAGCATTTTGTCTAGTATAGATAACAAACAACACCTATGCAAAGAGCTTTCAAAGCAATGCCAAAATTACTTCCATAGAAAATTTACAGAAAATGTTGCTATCCTATAGCCTACAAGAATCTATCAGAACACAGAGACTGCAAACTCAGGAAACCAGTCTGGCTTTTGTATGCTTTTCTTTTTAATTGGTGTCATGGTTACATATTGCCTAATGTATAGCTGATGTTGGAAAACAAGTTGACAGCTATATGAAAGAGCAAGGACCATCAATAGGGAGAATTGTATTTAATTATGTGTTGCTAACCACAGAAATTCATGGAGTTGATACTTAGAAAGGACTAACAGAAATCATACTGGCTTATAGCCAGGACTGAGACAAGGCTGACATTTTCATGACCAATAAAGGTTATTTTCTGATTTATTTTTTTTTAAGCATAAAGAAAAAAAATCTGTCAAAACATCAAGCAATTAAATTTATTTTTTCTGTATTATCACAGAAATAGCAGTAGTAGTAGCTTTTGAGTAGACTCAAAAGCTCTGGGCTGTTCCCAATTCTATCACATTATCAGCTGTATCAACTAGGTCTGCATAGAATAGTTTGAAGTACGCTGCAATATAAGTAGATACCACCTTTTAAGTAATTTAATGTATTCTCTTAAAAAACTCCTTCTATGACAGTAATGAAACTATGGAATTATAGAGTCATAGAATGGCCTGGGTTGGAAGGGACCTTAAAGGTCCCCTTGTTGAACCTGCCTGACATGGGCAGGGACACCTTTTACTAGACCCCACGGCCAAGAGCTCCATCCAGCCTGGCCCTGGCCCAGGGATGGTGCATCCACAAGTCCACTAGGCAACCTGTTCCAGTGACTTATCACCCTCACAGTAAATAATTTTTTTCCTAACATCTAATCTAAATCTACTCTATTTCTGTTTGAAGCCCTTTCCTCTTGTCCTGCCACTACATGCCCTTGTAAATAATCCCTCTCCATCTTTCTTGCAGGCTCCCTTCAGGTACTAGAAGGGCACAATTAGGTCACCCCAATGCTATTTCTTTTCCAGGCTGAACAAATTGAATTTTCTTGGCCTTTCCTCATAGGAGAGGTCCTCCATCCCTCTGGTCAATGGCCTACCTTTACTACAAATTACGATAATCTGATAGTTTAGCACACACTACTGTGGTGCAAACAGCTACCCTGTGAATGATTTGAGAGGATGCATACTGTTTATGTTATATGGGCCAAGGCCTAACAATCCCCCAAACTGAATTGTATCCATGACTTCAATAAAAATCAGGCCTAGTTTTGAAAGCTTTCTTTATATTCCAGTGTTTGTTCCTCTATGAAGCAAATAAAATTAGGCAATTTTAAATGACTTATGATAGCTCAAATTGACGCAGGCTATCACAAAAAACCCACTAAACAAAACAACAAAACAAAACAAAAAGAAAAAAAAAACCCACAGGAAAAAAATAAACAAAAAAACCCCAAGAAACTCCTTTAAAAATCCCAGATACACAAAGAAAATAATTTAAGAAATACAATATGAATTAAAAATACTAAACCCCACAGACTAGCTTCAAGAAGCACCTTATCAGCCTTCAAGTGTGATGATGGACAATTTTTTCTAGGTAATTTATGAATTAATTTTTTTTCTTTATTTTTGTTCAACTACCTTTTTGAAATTTCAAAACAGTTCAGAAGAAAGCTCATTGATAGCACCAGCTGCTGCTATGTCTTACATAAGGTAGGTAAATCACCAACTGACATAATAGGAAGGTTTTTCTTCATGATGCATTATGAGATGATGTGAATAATGTTACTATGTCCACTGTAGGGTAATACATTCCCTTGTTCAAGAAAAAAAAACATTTGATGCATAATACGAACATTACCACAAGGTTCTCTCTTCATATAGATGTCCAAATACCATGATATTCTACAAGGTTCTGAGGCACTAATGATAGACATCCCATAGCTTTCCATATTCACATTCAGTAACAAGCTACAAAGTCTAGTGCAGCTGCTTCCTAGTAGGACAATGTGCTCCTGAAACACAGGTTTTCTCAACATGCTGCATACCTTTGTGTAGTAATGGGAATTTTTCAAGCTTCTTTTTGTGGGTAGAAATCATCTTTTTAGCTTTTTGCTGATGTTGAAATGAGCATTTCTTGCATGTTCTTTGTTTTGTTTTGTTGGTTTTTTTTTCTATTTTGAAATTGTGTAAGTTGGTCACTTAATAAGCAAAATTTTTTGATGAAAACTACATTTTGATAAGAAAGCTTCAAAGAAGGCTCCCTCTTCTTTGAGGAAGGTAATTTTTAACACAAAATGTTGAACCTCTGGTATGAAACCATTTTATTTCCATGAGAGAATGTTTTTTCACTATTCTTTATCCCGAACAGAGAGTGCACTACTCTATGTATATACATATAGGTATAGGTCTAGGTACAGGTATAGGTATAACCTTTTTTTCTTCTTTGCTATTTTTGGCTGCTGACTACATTTTTAGATTCATGAGACCTTGATATTTTCAATTTTAGTTCTCAAAAACACCTACTTTGCTGAACATATAGCGGGCTGAAGATTAGTCTTCAAGATACAGTGCCTCATAACTCATATGGTTTCTATAAAATCATAGAATCACAGAATGATTTGGGTTGGAAGGGACCTTAAAGATCATCCAATTCCAACCCTCCTGCCATGGGCAGGGATATCTCTCACTAGACCAGGTTGCTCAAAGTCCCATCCAATCTTGCCAGGGTTGCTCAGCTTCTCTGGGGAGATTGTTCCACTGCCTCACCATCCTCACAGTAAAGAATTTCTTCTGTCTATCCAATGTAAATTTCCCCTCTTTCAGCTGGAAACCATTACTCCTTGTTCTATAGCTACAGTTCCTGATGAAGGAATGCCTTTTTCGTTGTCTGACTATGGGAGTGTTGAAGTCTGTTATGAGAAAAAGCTAACTTTAAGGGTCCTGCTGCTGGACGGTGCAGCACAGTGGCTAAACCTGAAAATTCAGTCTTCATTGGCGGTGTCTCAACCCGCGCTGAATAACAATATCATGTTGCAATTTTTTTTTTTTTTTTTTTTTCTCATAAGCTAGATGCCCAAGTCTGGCCTTTAATGCAAGCTATGGATCATGGTTCACTGTTAGTACAGGCATACTTATTGTGATCTTCCTAACAAATACCACTCTTTTTTTTTTTTTTTTTTTAATCCTTTTTTCCTCTCTTCTTTCTCTACCTGACAGAAAAAGTAAGGCAGAAGATGAAAAATGTCTTGTTTGTTGTTTAGTACTTTTTTAACCACTTCCTCACTGGGAAAGTCTAAAGGCATGACAGTTGCATGGATTGTACATTTAAAATGTAGACTTCTCCATGAAAAGGTAAAATACCCAAATAAAACAAAAACCCCCAAAACCGTGACACTTGATTTTTTCAGTGGTTGTGTATTAGGGAAAATAAAGTAATTTCCAGATGTGATATATGCATGCAAGTTAGAAAAATATAGCTCTATCTTAGATTTTTCCTATCTGCCAAGTCTCTCTTTGATTTTATTTTAATTAACACAAGGTATATTCCTCTTGCTCACTCACACTAACAAGTAAAATTCATGATGACTTCTCCAAAAAAATTTGAATGGAGAAGAATAGATGGCCCAAAATAGGTCAGAGAAGTTTCTCAGAGCTAATTACACTAATTTAATGACACTTCTCTGAATATAATTTCAGAGCACTACTCCCTAAATATTGGAATATTTTCAGTTTTTCAGTATCCTAGTTGCTCTGCCAAGAAATGTGATGCTTAAAACATAAGGCATTTAGCTGATCTTCAATTTCTTGTTATCAGCTAAAGAAACAACAATCTGGTAAAAAATGAGATTCATAAAGTTGTCTCTGCCTGAGAGGGAAGCGGACTGTACTCATGAGAGCTAGAAAATATCTGTGTCAAAGAAGAAGGCCAAGGATGCATCCTGACATCAGTATTTTTGCTGTACCTGTCCACATTTTCATCTGATGTATTGGGTATAGGTGGCAATGCCTTGTTGACGAGACGGGTGCAGAGGAGGGCCTGTGCTGTGCTGGACACAGCTGGTTCCAGCTGGCTCCAGTGGATCCAGCACAGGGCAGCCCTGGATCAGGGCTCAGTCCCTCAGCCAAGCACTTATGAAAGGGTAAAACACTGCTCAGTAGCTGTGGGAGAGGAGTGAGTGAGAAAAGGGTGAAAAATAGCCCTACAGACAGCAAGGTGAGAGAAGCAGGTGGAGGTGCTCCAGGTGACAGAGCAGCACAAATCTTCCCCTGCAGTTCATGGAGATTACACTGGAGCAGATACCCACACTGAAAGCCATGGAGAGGGTAGATATTTTCAAAAGGAAGTTGCAGTCTGTGGAGAGTCCATGTCTGTATCCCATGGGGAGAAGGGTAAAAGTGTGAGGCAGAAGGAGCAGCATGGAAGAACTCTTAGGACCTGACCATAGCTCCCATTCCCCATTACTCTGCTCTACTTGGCAGTGAGGTAGAGGAGTCAAGAATGGAAGAGTTCAGACAGGCCTGGGAGGAAGGGTGGGTGGTGCTTCACTTTTTGTTTCTCACCATTTGAAGGTATTTTAATTAGCAAAAAATGAAATAAATTTTCCCTAAGTAGATTCTGTTTTGTCCGTGATAATGGCAATTGGTAAATTATCCTCCTGTGTTTATTTTGACTCATGTGGATTTTTGTCTTACTTTTTCTCCCTGTTCCAACCAAGGTTTTTCTCCCTGGCAGACAACCAAGTTCAATCCACCACACCTCTACATCAATGGCCAGACTTCAAATTCTTCATTTCCTTGAAGGGAGTTATATGGCAACTTATCTGTAGAAGAAAAAAGAACAGCAAGAAAAGAGGATAGAAAAGTACAAAGGCAATTTAATAGTGAGGCCATTTGATGCCCAAAATAATATAGATTTTTCTTTTTTCAAATATTATTTAGACAGAAGTAGAATCTGTGAACTTCATAGGGGCAGATTTTCATCACTGCAAATCATATCTCCTCTGCTTCCATAATGGCTATGCCAATTTGTGACAGATGAAGATGTATTGTACCTTGAAATGATCTTGTAGTCCAAAGTGGTTTAGAAAACCTGTCTTTTAGCATAGTAAAAAAGACTGTGTAATGTTTATTGATTTTGTGTGTGTGTGTACATGATTTTTTTCCCAAAGTGATTTACATTTCAGAAATAGGAAAACATGTTTGGAACACTATCGATAAGGTTAAAATTCCAAAGGATTCAGCAAAAGCTAAGAAACTAGCAAGAGAATAGGGAACAGTGTAAGATATAAAGTGCAGTGTATGAATATTTAGAGCTCCAAGACATAACTAGAATCTAACTTGCATGTGCTATATAGTTTTTGTCATGGCTCTCTCCTTGTCTAATGTCCTTTTCCCATGGTTTTTCCATGTTTCTTTCCTTTGTTATTTTTTTTTTATTCCAAATGTTCTGCTTTTTGGTCTACTTATTTTTTTAAACTCTCCCCCTATTACTTTCTAGTATATTACTTTCTAGTATTTCAACCTTTCAGAACCCAACATTTACATCTTTCCCAGTCAGTTCCAACAAATCTGTTTCAAAAATGACCATGTCCATTACTATTGAACGTACTCTTCTTTTGAGATGCAGTAACATTTTGGGCTGTGTTTGCATTACAACATATGACTGTACAGAAGCTTTCTTATTTTTGAAAAAACGGCAGTAAAATCTGTAGTACTATATGGAGCTGCAAATCAGCATATCTTTTATAGTTCATATTTTTCAGCTTAGTATCTGAAATCACAGTTGTTCCAGAATTTGTCCAAAATGTGCACGTCTTTTTAATTATCTTTTAAGGGATAAAATTGATTGACAAAAACCAGCAAACAGGTTTGACATTCTATCAGAATACAGTGGCAGATATATGTGCCTAAAAGAAATCCAACAAAACAGCAAAGGTCTTGTCTTGGAAATGCTGAAAGGAAGTATTAACAAAGAAAGTGTTGCTGTATCACACTAATAAATTCCAAAATCTATACTAAAAATGAAGTATTTTAATTAATTATTAATATCAGCTCCTCAGCTGGTAAGCACAACTTGGAAGAACTTCAGAGAGCATTAACATTACCACAATAAACAAAGGAAGGGCATGAAAGCTCATGTTTCCTATTACCCTACCAGTCAAGATATTATTGCAGCATCACAGTAGAAATTACATTTTCGCATCTGGATTAAGAGAAAATTTAAACTTTTCACTGTTGAAAAACTTTTTTCTGTTCATTCAATAGAAAAACTTATTTGAGCTCAATTTTCTCACTGTAGAAAAGAAACTCAGTTCCTGCCTATAGTGTAGAAATTATAAGAATCTGAATATGATATTATGTTATCATCTATTTGCTTAAAAATACAATTTACAACAAAGTTCAAAGGACTCCATTTCAGCATATGAAAATCCAGGGATCGTTTGATTTTCTGCCTCCATTAATTTGATTCTGTGCATCATTGTACTGTGTCATCCTTTTCTTTCAAGTACTGATGTCCATTATGAAATTTCTCAAATTTTGTATACTGTCATTATTAATCTTTCACCACCTCATTCCTTTGATACCCTCTACTTCTCAGACTACCACTAAAAGGTTATGTCTAAAAATCAATATCTAACTTCAGTTAAATATGTGTATGGTGTTTTTCCACCTCCTGTTTTGTTGCAAAGACAAACAAATTCATTTCTTGGTTTATGTTTTGCCAAAGTGTTCTATGAGGGGTCATTGCAGAGCTTTATTAAAAGATTTTTTTTTTTCCTGAGGTTAAACTTCCAGTTTTCTAAATTTCAGTTGTAGAAATTGGACACAGTATTTCTAAATAAATCTCACCAAGATCACTAGACACATAGAAAGAAGATTTGGAAAAGATTCTAGGAGTTAACCTTCCTACTTGGTGTAGCTTCATAAATATTTTTCTACAGATGTTTTTCTAGTATCCTTTTAGCTCTGTTAGTAACTTTAATATTTGTATGAGCATGCATACTTTTCCACAGTCTTGTTTGAGTTACAGAATAAAAAGGGGTTGGGAGGATCATCTGGTTCAACCTTTCTTGGCAAAAGCATGGTCCAGACAAACTGGCCCAGTACCCTGTTCAGATGAATCTTAAAATTATTCAAGGTTGAGGAATCCACCCTGGGGAGATTATTCCAATGGCTGATTTCTCTCATTGTAAAAAATGTGTCCAATTGGAATCTTCACAGGAGTAACTTGTACCCAATACCCCTTGTCTTTTCCATGGGACTCCTTGAAAAAGAGGATCTCCATCTTCTTTGTAGCCAACCTTTAAATACGGGAAGATGATGATAAGGTATCTTCCAAGCCTTCTTTTCTCAAGATTGATCAAACATAGTTCTCTGAGCCTTTCCTTTTAATGACAGGCATCCTAATCCCAGGGTCATCTTTGTGGTGCTTCAATTGTCATTGTGTTACTTTTCTAAAACCCATCCAAACTGACTACATCTTCAATAATAATGTAATTAAGTCAGTTTTTTCCCTATCTGTTATTTGCTTTCAGTTTATAGAAGCTAACCTAACTATTATCCAAGTTCCATGATCTTGCATTTTAGATTGTTTGATATTTTTCCATAATTTTTAATACGGTTCATTTATCAATGTCTTTCTATACGATTTTATCAGGCTCCTTGTATTGATATTTTCCATCTTTGTCCTATTAATGTATTTCATCATCCTATAACAATAAAATATGAAATGGGATTGGCTCCATAGGTTTTTTTGTGTATTTCCAATTCTTAATGATCTTTATGACAAGACAATGACAAATTATAGAAAAATTTTTAGTTTACTTTCCATGATTCTGCATGGAGTTTTACAATTTTTCCAATAGTGAAACTTCCAGAAACACTCTAGAATTAGATCAAAGTTCCTGACACAAAAGATATATTAGGAAAACTTCAAGAACCCTCTTTCAGACTTCACATCAGATCACTAGTAAAAGTTTTACCGTCAGACACTTTGAGTTAGACTGAGTGACATTAATATTAAAAAAAGCCCTTATAAGTACCACATATCCTTCACATGAAATCATGAGATCTAGGACTATTGCACAGAACATCATTAATCACATGTTAATTAAATAATTATTAAATCACCATCATATTGAGAAAATATTAGCAGTATAATATCTATATCAAGAGTAATGAAAATGATGTTTCAAAAAAAACTGATTAAAAAAATTCTATGCAATCAATTTTATCCCCCATTTTTGGTGTGATTCTTCTCCTAGACATTCAAGATAAATCTATGGGTTTTTCAACCATAAATATTCTGGTCTCAGTTGTAGCACCTTGTATCAATAAACTATAATACAATCTGGCCGCTGCTAGCTGATTGTGCATTATCTCCCTCTGAAAGAGAAAATCTTGCTCAAATCAAGAATATTTTCGGCACTCAAAGCCCCTGACCCTGAGATACACTTCTCTTCCTGAGATAAGGAAAAGATAGGAATAGTTCTTTGTACATCTTGACACAAATGTTAGCTTTGTGGATAGCTTTTCAGAGCCATGGTGTGTTATAAGAAGACGAAAGTAAGCTGAGAATCGGAGTGAATGCCTCTGTCTCTGATTTCACCCTTCTCACCCATACTGTTCTGGGAGGCTTTGATATGAGTCTCAGCAGCAGTGCCAAGAAAACTCACCACCTTGTGATGCTGTCTTGTACTCCTCTAACACTACTTCACAACCCAGAGGAGAAGCTATTGCAGTCTGTGGCCCTTGTTTGATGTATGGAGTCAGAGCAGAGTGCAGGGATAATATTCACTCCAACGCAGGACACTGTAAAATAGACACAACTTCAATGAATTCTTTCACTGCTGAGCAAATACTTTGGCAATGACATGACTGAAGTTCACCTTCTTTTTCAGGATAGCAAAGGCCCTTGTAAAATTTCTGAGTGTGCTTCAGGGAGGTATATTTGTGAGTAGTAGAGAAAATAACACACCCAACAGGCTTTTCTATGTGTTTCTTAATTTCTGAGGCTATCATTCTTGACCACTTGACATGATCTAGCTTTCATTATCTGTGCTTAGAATACTGTTCACTGATTGTTGGAGAAGATGAAAATTTAACAGGAAAGCCTTACAGATATGAATGCTTAGCAGAAGGCTCACTAGAAATGAAAGCAAGTTTTGATATAGAAGAATAAAAAATGTTCAAGTAAGTGATTGCTGAGTTAGTTCTTAATGGACAAAGGTTAAGATGAGTTGGAAGGAAATTTTATGCCTAAGAACAAAGGATAAATCATCTACAAACAAAACCCATGTTTTTACCAAGTGAAGAGAAAAACCATAGGCAAAAAACATGTTTTTGTCAAGTAGAAAAAAGGTCTAAGAATTTTCCACTGCAAGACAACAGAAAAACAACTTTAAACTTAAAATGTAACATACTAACTCGATGTGATTGGATAGTACAAATCATATTATGGTAATAATAATAGTTGTGATAGGCTATAGGTAAATGTAAAGGTATTGTGTATGATACTGATTGGTTATTATGTAGTAAGATGCTCAGTAAAGAAAACTATATAATGCATTGTTTCCAGAACTAAAGTGACTTCAGGCTTGCCTATAAGCTGATTCTGACAGCTATAGGCCTGGCTCTGTCACCCACGACCCAGGACTGCTGTAACATCATCTATGCAATAAACAGCATCTTCTGAAGAGCCTGCCTGTTATCCTAACATTCTTCATCAACACTCTCTTCTACAACGGATAACAAATTTTATTTTCTAGTTTTATTTCTGAGCTATATGGTGAAGAGAAATATATAAAATAAACCTGGACTGAAAATGAAACATTACAATTTATTTGTTTATGTTGTTAGTTAGTTAGTGTCAGTTGTCTATGATGGCATGTTTTCATTGTTTTTACTGTTAACAGATCTGGAAAGGAAGCTGACAGGAAAATTTCTTACTTTACACATCACTGGTTGAGCTCCAGAAAGTCACCTGGCATGAAAAACGCCTGAGCTCAGACACAGACCACAAAATTTTTGTAGCATTGTTCCTGAACATCTGATCTATAAAAGAGTTATTAGAGCTCAAAATAAAGTGATCTGCTGAACACTTTAAAGCAGAACTATTTGGATTATGAATTCAGTTAGCAAATACAAAAGCAAATTGGTATATCATGAAATATGAATAAAACCTGCTCATTCTTATCTCCATCTATTGAAGGTAAAGACAAACTTTAAATCAGGCATGTCCTCATTTTTTTAATAGAATTTTCCTTATCTAGATTAAGCCTCTTCTTAAAATTAAAGAGACTTTTTGAGACACAAAATATCAGATTAGGGACATAAGGAACTAATGGTTCAATAAGTTTTCAATTGTACAAGAGGATAGAAATTATGTGATTGTCTGCTCAGTGGCCCATCCTATCTTAGGGCATGACACAAAGCTGAGAAAAAATAGGAATTTTTCCATTTATTCCAAAAAGCTCTTTCCCAGACCTTATAGCTGTCCTTTTGTAGTTCTTACAAATGGAAATGACCCATCTGAACAATTTTAGAGCTTTTCTCAGAAAAAGGCTGTCTTAACTAGTTGACAGTACCCAACTTTGTGTATGGAGAAAAAATATTGTTGATTGATACCTTAGTATAGGCTGTGAGGAGACAAAAAAACCAAAACAAAACAAAACAACCCCCCTCAAAAACCCAACCCCCCCACCCCCTAAAAAAAAAAACCACACACAGAGAAAAAGCTTTTCCCTAAACCAGGAAATTAGGGGACATAGTGAGATTCTAGAAGGCAAATATGAATTTAAAAATGAAATCTCTTGATTAGATAGATGTGTCCCCACCATTCACGTGTCCCTTTATCTGCTGCAGAGAATTTGGGCTACTTATTATGAAGGAGATCCTGAACTGACGTACAGTTACATGTTTTACCTCTCTTGAAGACAGTAAAGAATAACTCTGGTATGGACCATTAGCAATTTTTTGTTAGTACAAAAATTCTGAGCTTTTTGTCCTGAGATGACCTCAAATAATTTCAGTTCATCTTGTTTCTCTACTAACAGTAGAGATTCAAGTATGATTTGGAAACAAATATAAAGGTATTAGTTCTGTAGGGACAGTATTTCCTATTTCCCATTTCTTTCTCCATTGTTATTCCTTTGTCTCCATTAGAGAAGGCTAAAACTCAAAATCTTAGAAAATTGTACTAAGATTAATTCATAACTGAATAGAAAAAAAAAAAAAGGTCTTAATAGTAAAAAAAAAAAGACAAAAAAAGAAGCCAAAAGAAAGCAAAACTTGGCTGATGCAACTGATATAAAGTGGACATTTCCAATTTGTATAACTGAAATCTGTCCAGGAAATTTTTGTTGTTGTTGTTGTTGTTTGGTTTTGGGTTTTTTTTAACAGGGTTTGACATTTTAGTGGAGCCTTTTTTGATGTATTCATGTGATTCCTCAAAGTCCTCTGGGGATAAAATCTGAAATGAATTCACTTATCTGAGAAAAAAAAAATAATATACCACTGATATCATTGCCTAGAGAAATATTAGGAAAAACAAATAAATCACAATAGCAGAATCATTCCAGAGGGGAAAAAAACTCCAGAGACAGACTGTTTTCTTGCACATACAGTATATTAGAGATGCAAGTTACCTCAAGGCTTTCAAATGATTTGATTTTTCTGTGGTTGGGTTAACTCAGTATTTCAAGGTCCTTGATTCTTTATTATGTTGTTATTTTCTTCTTTATTATGTTTTTATTTTGAAATATTAAGCTCAGAAGCACTATTTGGAATGTCGTATGAAGACACAGGGATACGTAAGAGCATTTGCATTTTCATATTACCTCATTATTCCCTCGGTTAAACTGATTTTGAACACTTTTCCTTCTGCAACCCACCTCCCTTCCCCCACTCCTGCTCTGTCTCACACATACATTTAACATTGTAGGAGAAATACAACTCAAAAGTCCTGCTAGTGAGGTAAAATAAGTGAAGATATTCAGGGTTCTTGTGAATAGTGCATGATTTTAAAACAGTTATTATGAATGAAGTCTGTGATCATCTTCTCATATGTATTCTGATGAGTAACTTAGGGAAGGGGAAGAACAGTGCACTGAAAAAGCACATGGTTTGTCCTTTGCAGGTTGCCCTAGACTTAAGATATGATCTCAACTGTGTTGCCTGTAATAGTATTTTTCCAGTCATTGATGTCCGTCTTTACACAAAGATTGATATTGAATGTTTGAGAGTCTTTGTTTCTACTACCTGAGAAAACTTTCAGGAGTCAGGACAAAACCGGCTTTTCTTCTTGTTTGTTTTTAATTTTGGCAAGCTGTCAATAGCTATCCAAATATCATCCGTTATGACTTTTTTGAAAAACAAGAAAAATTACTCACATGGTTACATTCATTTCATTGCCATGGAGGACACATAATTATTTTTTGGACATCATTTGCTTCAACTACTTTTAAAAGCTTTTAAAAAAACCTATACTGAATGTGAACACTATGAAAGGTTTCTGACAGAGATTGCTTGATTTATAAGTTCAAGATGGACTGTAAATTTTACTATATGACATTTCATAGTGCATTTTCAAATGTCTGAAAACTATCAAACAGTCTTAAGGATTTTACTGTTTATTATTATTTTCTCTGTGTGTCTGACACATAAAGAGATTACTATCTCTTTGTTTCATTAACATTTAGCAGTTGTATTCTATGTCAAAGACCTGAAGCATTTGGCACTTTGTTAGGTTGCAATACATTATGCACAGGTTCCACCTGTGCAGTACAGGCAGAAGGGGATTTTTCTGCCCATAGGAGTTTACAAAAACACAAGAAAGGACAGTGTAACTCTCTCTAAGAACCATGACAATGAGAGCAGCAGAGGACCACATCATGTAGCGAAAATGGTGTGCAAAAGGGATCAAAGGCAGACATGGTAATGCTCTGTGGCTGAGCAGTACAGCCTCCTCAGGCAAGGTGGCAGCTAAAACAGCATTTCAATTCAATCTAAACTTCCTAGGGGGACATTTCTGGGGGGTCACTTCAAAGGCCACTTGCTGCGTGGAAAACTCCGCTGAGTTCTGCCTCAGCCACTGGAGGTACAGTCAGCTGCAGTGCTGGTAGCCCCCACTGTCTTTGCAGATGGGGAATTTCTTCTCTCTGCTCCAAAAATTATAAGATCTACCAGCTCTTTGTGTTGCTGCTGTCTGATGCAACTACAACCATGTGGTTTATGTTTAAAGCAAGGCTTTCTGCTAGTTGGTCATCTTTTAGTGGAGTAGGCCTAGTGACTGTAAGTCAGAAAAATCACTAAAGACAGTTTAATAATGAAAAAGAAATTGTACTAATACTACTAATAATATAAAACTACAAGGAAATAAGGTCATATCAAAAGGACTTACCACATTCAAAGTGGTTATCTCAGCCACAGTTTGAGGTGAATACTCCATCCTCCCTCAAGGCATAACGTATTCAAGTATTTAAAAAAACCACCCCTATATAGAGTAGTATAGGTTAAAGTAGAATATATTGCTGCAGTGCAGACGTAAGAAAAGAATATTGATAAATTTCCTCTAGATATCTCTTATCATCCTTCTGCATAAAACACTTTGGAAATGTAGAAATAGCTTCATTGGAGCAATCTAAGACAGATACAATGTCACAGGTAGGTGCATTTATATCCTTTATCATTTCACGTCGATTCTACTTATTTGTTCTGCACCTATATACCTCAGTGAATATAATTCAGATTTGAGTTTTCACAGAGAACAATCAGTCAAAAACAAAAATCACAATCGATTGGGTCTTGACATTTTTGTCACCTATTTTATTACCTTCCTGTGTACAATATGACTGTTACTTTCTATAGAAGTGTTTAGGAGCTTCTTTTGGGGAAAAGGGCACTATTTGTAAGTGTAAGCCTTTCATGGCATTCTCCTTTATTCAGATCCAGTTAAATATGATTTGGTGAGACTAAAACTGTTCAAAATAAAAATCAGTTTTATTCCCTGTAAAAAAAAAAATTATAGAGTGGAAACCTTTTCCAAGTTCTGTATTGAAAATAAATATACTATATCATTGATGAAGTAGATAAAAATAATTATGGTCTAATATTATTGATTGCATCCCACATCCTATTTTCTCCCTTTCTTGCCTTTTTTTCTGAATTTCTGTCAATAAGAGATAAGGATTAGCGCTTTTTAATTTTAGTATCTAACTTTCTCAACTCTTTTCTATTGCAGGTTTGTATTTTTCCTATAATTATGCTTGTCTTGAGATTAATTTTTAAATTCATGTTACCCTTTCTCTTTCTTATTTCTCTTCTTTTATCCTTTTATCTAGTTATCTATGTTATGTTATTTCAATTTTTTTTTTTTACTTTACACTACTTATACCTGCCTTCCTTTTTTTTTTTTTTCTTCCCACTTTCCTTTTATGCTTCTTTTGTTCATCAATTAAAAAGATGCAATTTAATTTGACACCAAAGATCTAGAAACATGGAAAGGTCCTGTGTGTTATACTGTCTATGCCAGGTTTCATTTTACAGGAATGTGAGGTAGAGTACAATCTCATAGGGCAGATTAATATCTGTCACTGTTGCATGGTTTCCATTAACAAGCATTTCTTCCTACTGTCTGTTTCTTTAGCTCAGTAAGAGCAAAAAAACCTATTCCCCTTATTTCTCCCTCTTTTATTCTCAGTATGATATCTGTGTCTCATAGCAAGGAGTAGAAAAACCACATACTAGTTTCTTTGTGCTACTGCAAAACTGATTTTCCTCATAGTTCTTGAATGTTTGAGTTTTCTCCTCTGTCCTTTTTTAACCTGAGATTTTTTCCTATATTTGATGTTCAAGTTGTCCTGTGTTCCTTGTTCAACCCTGTTACTGGCATTGTGACACCTCTCTTTACCATCCTATCTATCTTCTTCCTCTGTGAGAATGTATGGTAAGATTAAGAGAAGGATGAGTTAGGACCCCACGTCCCTATCTCATCTACTTCTAAAAGGAAAATATATTTCTCCTCTTGATGAAGCTGAGCTGATAGACAACAAGAAGGACTGTCAGATCCCATTTGAAACTAATCTTTCCTTCTTACCCTCTCCTCACCCCTCTTTCATTTCAAAAAATGATAAATAACTGAAGCCCTGTCACTAAGAAATATTTCAATACTCACCTTGAGCATCAATTCCAAGACCACACACAAATAAGATAGAAATGCAAATTTGTACATACTTTGAAAACATAAAGTCCTATGCAAGTACTAAGTATGATTATGATGGCTATTAGTGATCTTAAGCACTGTGTGATTTTTTAGGGCAGAACTGAGACTAGTTTGACATATCAAAGGGAAGTTAGCCTAGATTTGAGGCTCTGCTTTAACTAAGTCAATTTCACACCTGCTCCCTTTGTCAGTCCATATGTTTGTCATCAATGAAAAATCCTCTCCACATGAGCATTTGCAGTGGGAATGATTATGACACATTTCATTATCTTCAGTAAATTGGATGGTTCAGTCCTTGAACTGCTGAATACTCCATGCAGGTCTTGTCTGCATTGCAGACTTCACTCAGTTCTAGTGTAATTGAGTTGAACTCATCACATAGAGCCTATGCTTCTATCTTTGCTGCACAGAGGATTCTTTTCAGCTGCGGTTCAGAGCATGAAGGGATTTTTTTTTCCCCAAATCTAAAAGAAAAAGTTAGCCATTTTGATACCACTTAGTCAGCGGAATTGTACAATTTGAGTAAATAATCAATAAGAGCCCTTATTTATTTGTGATTTATTAAGTATTGGTTGGAATTTCTAAAGCTACTCTTTGGGGTTTTTTATATCCAAAATGTTCTCATCTCTGAATGAGTCCATTTTCATTGTACCTTGAAACAGTTATTGCCTCATTTATTCCTATCCAAAAGTGATAATTTCACCTGACAACATTTTTACTCTATTATGAAGCATTTTTCAGGTTAAAGCACATTGAAGGCTTCTGCATAATGGAGCTAAAGGGTGTTGAATCAAAGTAAACAGCATTTGCCTTCATTTCATTATTCCTTTTTTCTAGCAAATGATGGAATTCAGTATTTCAGAGTGGTTTAAGAAATTAGAACTCTGCTTGGGGTTACAGTTCCTCCAGCTTCAGCAAAAATAATAGAATATATGTCCTGGCATAGTGAACATTTATACATGTTCTTATAAATAATTGGAAATTATGTATAGAATATTGTATGAAATACCATTTTAACAAATACTGTTTTGTGGTGCTAATTTTCCTCACAGGAGGCTTTCTTTCATAAGTGGAGAAAATCACTTAGATGCAAGACTTAAAGCCAAGGTTTGCATCTGTGTATTTCAGTATCCCATATAAACACATTTCTCTTTGATCTTTCAGAGGTGAGTTGGCAGTCCCTGGAGTGTGACCACAATACGTAAGGTATGTGTCACCTTGTGACACTCGCTGGATTGATTCCTTCAAGTGAGGAAGTTTGAGGAATTCCTGCTTTACAGTTCTCAGTGGGGTTTAGAGATGAGAGAGAATTCAAGCTGCAAGGTGCCAAAGGCAGGAGCAGAACTTTAAGTTTCAAGTGAACTTTTACACTGGAATAAATACACTCACAAATTTTGTAGGTGCCTCCAGGTGGTTAAGTCTTCAGATAATTGCAGGGGTATCAAGTTTTTATAGAAAAATAGAGTACAGACAAAGAACATTCATCCATTTTTCAGAAGAAGCTGCCATGTAGCAATTATGAAATAACTCAAAAATAAATTGGGAGGGTAGACTTGTTTAGGTTTTGGAATTTTTTTTTTTGGTTGTTGTTGTTGGTTTTGTTTTTGTTGGGCTTTTTTTTAAAAAATATTTTTTTTTTCTTTTGGTCTTAATAATATGTAAGAGTTTCTTAATAAGAAGGCTCACAAGGAAACAACTAATCATTTACCACTTACAGATTTTATTTTTTTATATTTGTATTAACACTTCCACCTTAAATACTGCGTCACACAAACAAAAAAGATATTCTTTATATGCTGGTGTAGTGTACAAGTGTCTTACACAACTTTTTTTT
>VYXD01003999.1:698765-760324 GCA_013397195.1 Hylia prasina
TTTTTAATTAGAGGAATTTTAGCCACAACAATTGAAGCATTATGATCCAGTTTTGGTCTCGAGTCAAGATGAAGAGAGAGAAGAAATGGTTGATTTTAATGAGAAGGATTTCCACATTCAAATGGCAACATATTTATTACAAGATCTCCGGTGTCATGAGCAATGTGAATTAGTTGCAAGCATGTCTTAGTTTGGGGCAAATTTGGGAGGAAACCTCCAAAGGGGGTTTCCTTTGGAAAGCCAACTCAAACAACCCCTCCCCCCTGCCAGTCTGGGAAAATAACTTCCTCAGAGAAAAAGTGGAAAGAACTATTTATTTAATAAACAAAATACCTAGAAGCACAGGGAATGAATAATAAGACAAATAAAATGAACAATAAAACCTCTTGCCGCTCGGAGTAGGGAAAACTGATAAAGTCTTTGCTGTGGCTGTAGTTCGGCCCACTCAGTCTTCACCAATCCCAGTCCGTCCGGAGGTCCAGGCCCAGGGTGGGGGGGGAGAAGGGGCCGCAGGTGCGAGGCTTCGGTGCTCCTCTGGGTTTTTTCTTCAGTCTAGGGCAGATTTAAACAATCTCAAGAAAAAGGAAAAAAACCAGTTCAGGGAACTTCTCTGCCTCAGCTAGCTAAACTAACTAAAAGCACAGGAGATCTCTGTCTTACCGCTGTCCGTGCCTCCACGAACCGGAGTCCGGAGAGGAATGCGTGGGAGTCCGGCAGTATTTTCAAAACAAAACTTCACGTATCTTTTTCTTCTCCTGGTTCACCGTCAGACTGTTTTAAAGGTACAGAACTCAATATACATCACAAGCAGGACAGACGATTGGGGATACAGGCATCATAAAGTCACCCTAGGACAAAGCAGATGAGTTTTTTCACAAGCATCAGTAACTAAAACAGGCAGATATGCTATTTGTGAAGCCACACTCTCTTGCAGAACAGGGTCTCTCCACTAGATCCGGATCTATAAGGCAAGTGAACCAGCAGCGCTTCCCTCACCAATATCACAGAAACAATGCTTTATTAGATAAATGGAATGAAACCATCAAAAAGACAGTTGGTGGGGCTAGCTTCATATGTGAATGCAGATAGTTAAAATTGCCCTAATGCATACTAGGCCTTCCTCTGCTAGCAAGATTTATCAGAAAATCCTATCTCTAGATACAGATTAAAAGACCAGAGAAATAATGCATGATTTTTGATGATCTACATGGCTTGCCTTGTGATGAAATAAGTTTATTCACAATATTATGTCTCAAATGACATTTCCACTGAACAAAGTTTCTGATATCTTGCTGACTTTGTTTTAGAGAATGTTAAGTAAAAAACTACTAACATTTTAGTTAGTATTTTCTTTATAGCTTTGAATTTGCTTCTTGAAAAAGATTGAAAATTTTGCATCTCTAGGAAAGACATGAAATATAATTAAAATGGTCAAAAAATCTCAATGAAAATACAGCTGAAGAAGGCTAAAAGAGAATTATCTCATCAGAGTTGAAATTATGATGGTATGAAATGGGAGGAGGAGGAATGGAAGTTCTATGTGTAAAGTGCTCCCATGTGAAAGCCATCAATTCATCTTAGTATCCCTTATATATATCTGCAGCACAAGTAGTGCACAGGGGGCAAAGAAAGGAAGATTAACTTCTTTTTTTTGCTTTTTTTTCTTTTTCTTTTTTTTTAATGTATGTCCAGAGTTGCCATGGAATCAAATACACTAATACACTTATGAACTCTTCAGGTGAATGTACTTAGTTCTTAACAGCCAAAATTTATTCACAATCTGTTAGAATGCATCATTATTTGAAAGCTAAAATATTTGTAGAAAGATATGGATTTTAATTCCAGAACTCTATCACAGATTTATTTCCTAAAATTATCACAGAATCACTATGTTGGAAGAGACCTTCAAGATCATCAAGTCACACCCAGTCCTAACACCTCAAGTAGACCATGGCACTCAGTGTCACATCCAGTCCTTTTTTTAAAAACATCTAGGGATGGTGACTCCACCACCTCCCTGGAATTCCAGTACTTTATCACTCTTTCTGTAAAAAACTTTTTCCTAATATCCAACGTATATTTTCCTTGGTGCAGCTTAAATTATGTCTGATTGTATTTAAAACGTACCAGTTGACATTGTAAAATTATTGTTTAGCAATTTTAACTTATTTGCTAATCTTTGTAGTAAAATTAATCATGATGAAATAATTTGGCAATAATGGGGTTGGCATAAGTGCATACAGAGATTTTGCAGTGTAAAAATCAGCAGTGAGGGCTGGATGTTCTCTCTTTCAGTTCTTTTCCATTAATGATAGATGTAAGAGTTCAGTAATCAGAGAAAAGAAGCAGCTTTATATACTTTTTTCAGATTATGCTATTTTTCGAACACTTAGAAAGGGTAATTTTGGATATTAGAAGTATATATTCAGAAGTAAAGAAGATATTCAGAAGTAAAACAAGTAAGGAAAAAATTTTGAGAAGAAAATCTTTTTCATTTGGCTTAAGTATAAAACCAGAGTATAGAACAAGAACTCAACAAAAAATATCTTTTATCCCTAAACACTTATTACTATCAATTAACATCATTTTTAAAGATTTAAGTGGCATTCAGACTCAATCTATCCTATAAATGAAAATAAGTTATATTATACTTTTGAAGGAAACTTCATTTAAAAAGCGGTTATACTGTAACTGGAACAACAAAGGGGGAATATCTATGTGCAAGAATTCATGGAACATTTTTTTTTTTAATTCAGAAGCTATCTATCCATCCATCTATTTATCCATCTATTTATCTATTTATCTTTTATTACCTATAATAGTACAGGGATTTCTTATAGACAATTATTTGGCAGGTCTAAAGTGAGAATGATACACCACGTGGCTGGCTTCATGCTGCCATTTAAAAACAAAGCAAAACAAAAAATAAAACAAAATCTCCTAACAAAGCAAAAGAAAAAAAGAGGGATTTTTTTTAAAGAAATATTTATTGAATGTTTTATTGTGAGGGTTTAAAATTTTTAAAAGATATTAAAATATATTAAAATATATTCAACAGAAATTATTGTACTCCCTGATTATTAATGAGAAAAATGTGACTTAGGCAAATGTGTTTGCCAGTTACATGATACCAGATATAACATAGTATCATGATACTGTTTTTCCTAGTGTCTCTTTGAATACTGAAAAAATATTTTGTGTTGTATTTCCGGAGTTTTTCTTTGAGATTTTTTCCTTGATTAACTCATAGTTATCATAGAAGTAGTCATCTTTGATACTTTTGCCCTTCTCCAGAAACAGTATGATCTGCATTGACACATCAAAATTAAAAATCCAGAGACATCAATGTTGCTGATATGTTAGTAGTATGTGATGGAATTAGAAGTTTGCATTTATTAATTTGTTCCAGTGCTCATTTATTATTTTTTTTCAGCGGGTATTTGACATTTTTCTAATCTGTTGCTTCATATGGCAATCATGTCCCTCAGCATGTCACTTGTCACGCAGCAACATCCTAAGAGAACATCTCTTCAACATGATAAATAGGTTTCCAGGCATCTTGAGAGAAATCCACTTCATTAGAGAGGAAGCAATGAATTAAAATTTTCTTTGACTTTTGAGATTTGAGAAGTCTTTGTACAGCTTGTCTTCCTGTACTTTTGCCCACATTAAAGTTCAATGACATAATTTATTTTAAAAAATAGTAAGTTATTTTAAAACTAATTTCTATCTTTCAGGTTCTAAATAATACATCTAGTATATTTTTTAAAATCTGTTTTGTTCAGCCAGTCATTTTATCCACAGAAGCCCTTAGATGTTGAATTTTCTTGCTCAAACAAGTATTCTTAGATTATTTTTTTAATGCAAATGTCTTGTTCAGAGGTTCTCTGAAGACTTCCCCTGTGATTTAACTCTTTTCTTTAGAAGCTCAAACCTTTTCTTAGAATTTGTTTTCCTATATATTGTGGTGCTCTTCTGGTGGTGTTCCATTATTTAATGTCCCAAGACCAAAGAACTACAAAGGCCACACACTGCTTGTTTAGATCAAAATATCAATTTCATCTTCTGAGAATTGTTCAACATATCCATCCTAATTCAAGTTCTAGCTGATATCATGCAGGGACTATGGTTATAATGGATATACTTGACATACCTACGACTTTCAACTCTGCTTCTCATTCTATTATTCATGGTTTATTACATTATTTTTAGCAACTATTTTGATTATTTTCCTGCTTTGGAGAAAACTAATGTATGTAAAACTTTATAATCTTTAAAAAATCCCATTAATGTCCATTGTCAAAATTACATTTACTTTTAATTTTTTTCTGAGCCTAAGTAAGCAGCCCCAGCTTGCTTATTATGGTTTTAGAAACCAAAATCATAATTGAAATTTATTTATTTAAAAGCAAAGTTGCAGTTTTTCAAACCATACAATGCTATTTTACCAGGCTTTCCACAAAACTAGACATTGTCTATTACATTATATACATATTATGTGACTACTTTAACATTTTCTTTTTGTCTGCTATTATGACAGCAGGAACCCTGTTAAAATAAGAAATTAAAAGAAAGCCCAATGTAGGAAAAATCCCTGATTCTCCCAGTCTTGAATAGTCTTCAGTATCACACGGGTATTTAATTGATAACAGTGAGTTAGTTGAATCATAATTTGTTCATTGTCAACTCCAATATCTTTGCAAGCTAGTGTGCAACAGTATTTAAATATATTCTTAGTGTCAGAACATCTTGTTAAAATATAGATAAATATTTCATTTTATTGTCAACATACTTCATTGTTTATAATTCAATGACTTCTGAAGCTTCTGCTCAGATTTCATGTAATTCTTAGCTATGTGTGAGAAGATACCAAGCAACAGTTCTGAAGCTAAAGATTTTCTCAAAGTAAAGGAAGAACAGCAAGAAGGAAAAACAATCTTCTAATTTTTTTAAAGTAGTACAGTAAGTTAGGAAGAAAAAGCTAATGTGTTTGTTACCTAAGAAAATAGCTTTAATAAAATAAAATCTCACTTCAAGTCTTCTGAGGATCAGTTGTAGCATTCTAGTTATAGTGTCTCCCTAAAGACTTAATTCTGAAAGATAAAATAAAGGATTGTATCAAAGATGTTTAAATATATATGTATACATGTATTCTAAAATGAATACATATAATTGTAAGTCCATCCAGGGCCACTCTATCATCTGTGAACTGTTGTAGAAATATTTTCCTTGACCTCAGGATAAGAAATGTATTAGCAAACTGGAGTAGCTTCAACAGAGAGTACCTGGAACACTCAGAGATGAGAATTTGGCCTCCGAGAAGAGGTTGAAGGACCAGAATTGGCTCATCCTAGAGAACATAAAACTTTGGGGGACCTAACTGTACCTCCCCAGTGCATTAGGTTTTTGGGAAGACAGACAGGCTGCTTACAACCATTCTTGACAGGATACAGAGACAATGGATATAAATTGCAGTAAGAAGGTTGTTTCCCCATGAAGAGAGTGAGGTAGCAAAGTGTGTTACCCAAAGAGGCTGCGCTCTCTTTGTCCTCTGAAGTTTTTAAATCCTGACTGAACAAAGCTTTGAGCAACCAGGCCTGGCCAACCATGACCATTCTCTGAGCAAGAAGCAAGACTGGCAGTCTCTTGAACACTAGGTAGACTCTGCTCCTATGACTGTGATAAACCAGGCACAGGCTCATTGCAGATTAGTCTGTCAGCTTATACTGCTTTTTGCACAGATAAAGGTCAGGACACCCCACTCCTGAAATATCTTACCATGTTATAAGATTCTGGCCATTTTAAAAAGCATTTAATCTTCAAGCAGTTGTGGTAGGTGGACTTTGGCTGGATGCCAGGTGTCCACCAAGGTGTTCTATCACAGCCCTCTCCATCAGGACAGGGAGAAAATAACATGGAAAGAACTCCTTGTGGATCAAGGTGATTTAATAAAGAAAAAAAAAAAATCATGCATATAGGATCAGAGAAACATCAACTACTTCATTTTCCGGCACACGGTGTCCGACCACTTCCCAGGAAGCAGGGTTTCAGCACACACAGTGGTTGCTCTGGAAGACAAACATCATAAATAATGAATGTCTTCCCTTCCTCCTCTCTTCTCTTAGATTTTATATCTGAGCAGACACTCTGTGGTCTGGAATAACCCTTTGATCGTTTGGGGTCAGCTGTCCTGGCTATGTCACCTCACAAAATCTTACCCAACCCCAGCCTACTGGTGAGTGAGGAGAGCACTGAGAGACAGAGCTGATGCTGTGCCAGCACTGCTCAGCAATAGCCAAAACACCGGTATGTTCTCAACACCTTTCTAGCTACCAGTGCAAAGCACAGCATTGTGAGGGTTGCTGTGGAGAAAAAAGCTCCATTTCATCAGGCTCAATACAACAACATTCTGCTGAAAACATTAGAAAAGTGTATTTCAGTCCTCTATCTGGGCACTAGGCATGGGTATAGCTTTTATATAACTTTAGTGCTCTGAGATCCATGCAGGCCTTATCACAGCCTTAAAAAAAAATAAAGCAGGAGAGCATAATCTACAAGCTAATTTATTGTTTATGGAATTCTGCTAGCAGTTGTTAGTCTGCCTTCACTGAGCCTAATAGGGACTAATCAATGCATTTAAAATTAAAAAGGGGAAAAAAGGTGTTGGGGTGGATGGAAGAGAAGAGAAAGAAAATAAATTAGGCTTGTCTTGTCACAGTCTTCAGTGATTTCACTCAGTGAAAAGCAGAGTTGCAGTTTTTCAGTCGAACAACACGATTCTGAAAAACGAACTTAAAAATTAAGCATTGTCTATTTAATTCATGCGTATAATAAATTGTGGCATTTCCAATTGTCTCCTGTCATTACACAAGAACCCCATTCAAATGGATTACCAAAGGCAGCTCTGAGGTCAAGGAAACAAATCCTTCAGCCTCCTCCTGAACAGCTCATTGATTTCCACACTGCAGCTAAATTTCTCATTTATATTTTTAATTCACCGTGGTTAAAAAAAAAAAAAAGAAAAAAAAAAATAGACCTGAAGATAAAGGGAAAGAGATAGTTTAGTAAATCAGTGAAGAAGCTTTTATTCTTCGCAGATCCCTCTGGACTGCAGATTTATTCCTTTGGGACTAGATTATTTCAAACACCTTGCATTCTTATGGCAATAAATCTGACTCTTGAAATAAAAATCATACAACATTTCCTAGTTTTAAAACTATTCAATCCTTCAGAAACTACTTTTCTGGGTTTTTTTGGTTCATGCGAACTAAATTAATGTTGCGTTATTTCCTTTCTAAAAATTTCTTGGCTATGTGGGATTTTTATTTTTCTCATTTAAAATATGAAAAAAAATACTTAAATACTTTAAAGCTTAAATACTTAAAAACTTTAAAAAATACTTTAAAGCGATGGCATATTTGTGACAAAATACTCATTGTAACAAGGAATTAAAAAAAAAAAGAAAAAACAAAAAGAAGCTTGTTTGTATTTCCTAGAAAATAGTTTTATGACGTTTTTTGTATCTCATGATAGCTGATAACTGAAATGACTCTGTGTGGAAGATGAGACAGCTACAGAAAATGAGCTGGGTAACACCACAGACCCCCTGGCCCTGGTACAGTGGAAGCCGTGTGAGAGATAAACTCAAGGCGGGAACAAGAAGTCAAGACACCAGGTCTCACTGCTCTGATGAGAGAGGATGTGGACAAGGACATCACTGGCACAAAAGGATGTAATAATCTTGATATTTTGGACTTAATTTCCGAAAAGATTTGTTGCTAAGGGAACAGGGGCAAGGGGGTCTGGGTAGAAAATTTTGTGCAGAAGTTAGAGAGCTATAAATACTGGTGATTAGTATAATAAACTGGCTTTGTTTTGCTTGCACTGCATGGTCTGTTTCTTTCAAGTGCTGCAAATGGCGCCCTGTGTGAGGAACAACAATTTGCCTAGCTGGCATCCAGCGGGGAGCCCCATGGAACGGACGCACTGTTGAAAGGAAGTAGGAGTCCAGCCAGCATCAATCCCTTTGGATTTTGAAGGTGAGCTGTGGGGAACAAGGGCAGTAATATGTCCTCAAAAGAAAAATATGTTTCCCAAAGTATGTCTAAACTTTTAGAAAGGCACGGTAAATTGGTTGCTTCTCACTCTCTTAAGCTGATTTACACTGGGTGGAATCACATGTCAAAGGGTTAAATGCCAGCACTGCCTTCACTGCTTTTACAGTGGAGTTACGGGATGAAGTAGGGATGAAATTCTGGGATCAGGTCACTAAAGTTGATAAAATAGCAGCTGGTTTGTTACCTCTGTGGAGTGCTATCTTAGAAACTCCTAAAGCCCAGGAAGGTACTGGGAAAAGAATATCTCCCACTGCTTTCAATCATTGCAACTCTGTGTCGATAAAACAAATCTGGGTCCTACCTCTTTTTACAGAGATTCTGCAGATTCTACACCTGCCCAGGACATGGTATTCTTTTCAAGAAAAAGTTATCATCTGGTGTCTTCTTGAAACTTCTCATTGCATTAATCTATTTCTGTTTCTACACTGCACGTGGATTCTCCATTTCCTGCTTAGCGTTGTTATTATTTTTTTATTTCGTACTTGTTTTTTTGGCTCAGACTACAATAGAAGTGAAATGACGGTGCACATTCTGAAGTGAGACTAAAAAACTTAAACAGACTTTAACTACAGCTACATATATCTCTATCAATCAGTATTTATATCTTCATTTTCTAATTCATACGATGCTTGTAAGGCAACACAGGTTCCAAGAGAAAGAGGAAATGTGAAAATGGCCATGTATATCTCTTGGTTTATTGTCTCAGTAATTATATTCTGGTTTTCGCTGTTTATTTCAGCAGGATGTTTTTCGACCACCATTTCATATCCACCCTCCACAGTAAATGCCTTTCAGGAGATATTTAGTCATGGTGGACTCAGTACTGGATACAGGATGCATGATATAGACAGATTCTTCTGTTTACATTATGTCATCTGGCTTCAGTATCAATGAACAGGATCTTTCAAGTTATTCAGTTTATACCTTTTCAAATTAAGCACCTCCTATCAGAGTATATTTTGACATCAAAACAAAACTACTCTAGCTACTGTTGTACAATCTATTCCTCGTACGTGATGCATGAACATGTACCGACAGTATCACACCCAACCTTTCCTGGCATCTTGACACCTGTTTGGTTTTCTATCTGATCCTTCAAAGGATTGTTATCAATAATGGTTTCACCCAGAGTTGCAGCCTTGAATGAAGACTGGCTTTGCTGATGTCTAGAAGCAACATGCTGGATTGGTTTTATTCCAAATGAGACAAAGGCTTTACTGTCACATATATTATCCAGAAAAGGATAATACAGAAAATATATAAACACAAAACTTGACAAAAGCAAAGTTTGAGATTTTTAGGATCCTAGTTGACCATGTGCACTAAGACTTTGAATAATACAAATATGTTCAAATTCACTCTCTCTTCCAGTGACATCCTTTATCACATTTCACTTTAGGCAGAATGGAGAAAAAATTATATAACAATGATATCTATTCTCACATTTTTTCACAAGATATCTCCCTTTATCCTATCTGTACCATCTTTAAATAGTCATATGACATCATCCTGACTGTCCATTTTACTGCAAAATAAAAGACTTTCTGAAATTATAATGTATGTCAGTAGAGCTGTATCCATGATTATTATTCAGTTTGGTTTAGCTCATAAATCCTTAATAAATATAAACAAAATTATAACGCAATAGTAATATATGTTGATATTAAACATTTACTAATATTGATAAAAAACTTGGATAGATGGTGTTTTAATAGCAAGTTGCTAAATAGTGGTTCTGATTAATAACTAACTTTTCATTTTTCAGCTGCAGGGATGTTTCTTTCTTTATTAAAATTATTACTAAAAAGTCAAAATATTCTAAAATTAAATCCTTCATTTTTAAATGTTATATTTTACTTACAATTTTTTTGAGAAGCTTGACCATGTCAATTACCAAAGAAACGGTTCAAGTTTTCTTAGAATGTTCCTAGTAGCTTTTCAAGAATATTAGATTCTCCAGCATCCTGTGTTACAAGGTCAGAAATTGCATTTACACAAAGGACAAACATGTTTAGAGAGTGAACTTCTAGGACCTGTTAGACCATTCACACATTTTTAGAGCTTAATTCTGCACTAGAAAAAAAGTGAGTTAATGATCTCTGATTAGAGAAAGCAGAGGTTGGCTGTCTAAGGGTAAGTGTACTTGTCCAAAGGCAGCAATACTCTGTCCCTGTTTCCTCGATGTCTTTCCTAAATCCTGACCAAATATGGCCATTCCTATTGCTGTCCGAAGACAGCAGAGTCTTCTGGGCAGGTTTTACAGATATTACCAAACCAGAAGGTCAAATTGTCTTGTTGTTTTGACCTGCTACAGCTTTCACTGTCTATTGATGGTTTTCGTCATTGCTCTGGGTGTCCAGTCTTGTTGGGTTTGATGAACCAGAAATTCAGAGTGTCACATTGCCTTAGAAGAGCACAATCCCCTATGTCTCCTGATGATTTTCACTGTTCATACTTGGAGTCTCTATGTGCTGAAATGCTTTTTTAGATTGTGAAGGTCATCCTGTCAGAAAGTGCTTCCAATTTCAGAATTTCTGTGCTTCATTGCAAGGCTTTTCTCTTGTGCCTAGACAAACTTGCAATCACAGAGCTTTGGAAAATTCTATTTTTAGTGTCTCCTAAAAGCATCTGCGATCACAAGAGAAAGGCTGTTGCAAGAAATTAATACCATTGTTCTAGTCTCATTCGTTGTTAATGACTTGTGAGAACAGATTCATTTTGTGCTTGCTTCAATCCTCATTAGAGTTTGCCAGTTGGGAAAGAGAACAGTGAAACAAGTACACTCTAGACTTCAAGTAACATGGAAAATGTTGTAGCCAAGTGGTTCCATACTCTATGTCAGTTAGTTGAAGATAAATGTATGTCAGTGTTCTTAGAAATCATGGACTTAGTGTTTAAATCACTATGGATCCTGTTTGGAGACCATGACCTTTTCTACCAAGAAGACATACATAACTCAGTACATCTGAGACATGCAAAAATCCAAATGGAAAATTGTAAGACAAAAATAAAAAATATAAAAGGAGAGTGGGTGTGTGAGAGATATAGGCATTCTCAAGTTTACATGTAGCTGCAAAAATATTTGTTCACAATTTCTATCTGAAGTTTATGACTGAATAATCTTTGTTACAAGTATGACAGTTAGCAAAACATTGCTATCTCTATTTTTTAATTAGACATACCTAGAACCAGTGATGTATTAAAAATATCAAATTTTAAAAAGGAAATGCTAATTATAATAAAAAGGAAATGTTAATTATACTCTAGTATGGCCTTTATGACTGTTCATTTGGTTTGCAAGTTATAAAATATGAAAAAAAATCATATTTCGAAAATAAAACATTTTTCTCAACTGAGCAAGATTTTAAAGTTGGGTTTCCTCATTAACATAGTTCTTAGGTCTGTTCACTATACTTATGTGTAACTGGTTCCACTGTGAGTTGTAAAAGAAATATGTGACAGATACTTCAAATAGCATAAGGGAGTTTAACTAAAATTCTTAGTGTTTAACTAAAACCTCCTACATTACATATTTAGATTTTCTATTTCCAGTGAAAGTGAAAGATTTTGTAAATTTAGGATGAGTATTTTATGCCAGAACAAAGTGTCGTGTTAGCAGTGGCAATGGACTTTTTATGGAGTTTCAAGAATAGGAATGAAGGCAATATTGGAGGCTGGAAAAGTAAAACACTAGAGAGGGCTCTGGGGTCAGAGGAAGAGCAGAAGAGAAGCTGAGGGTCAATGCCATGAGGACAAAGATACATGTCAGGATGGCTAAAGAAAAGTAGCAAAAATGATACAATGGAACAGTAAAGAAAAACTGATCATTGACTGATGTCAGAAGCCAGCTCAGAGTATAGTTTCTGACTTAAATAATAAGCAAGGCTTCAACAAGCTTTTTAAAGATCAAAAGGAACATTGGAATTTAGACATATTGTTTAACTAGCTCTTCCCCTTTCCCTAGTGTATGCATTTATAGCAATAGGACTTAGCTGTGAGCCTGAAAAGCCTTGAATGCAGAGTGCATACACTCTCCTTCTTTGACATATAATTGGTATTCCATATGAGGTCAGACTAAGCACCACACTGATGTAAAGGATGTTGTGAAATTTCTGGACTCAGTAATTCTGCTGCAAAGTTAAAAGGTTGATGTATTTGCTCAGGGACAGTGTTCTAGATTGTTTTCCAGCTCAAAGATATTTCATTAATTACTGTTAACTAGGATCAGGGGAGGAAAACAGTTTTAAAAATACATTTCTGCTCCAGAAGGCACTGTTAAGCAGTTTTCAAATGCAAGCTCAGTACTACAGAAACACAGAAGGGTTGAGGTTTAAAAATACCTCTAGAGTTTATCTATCTGATCCAATCCTCCTGCTCAAACAGTAGCACTTCTAGTCGATTACTTTGGACCATGATCAGATGACCTTTTAATGTCTCCAAGGTGGGACACCCCACAAATTATTTGAGCAACACTTCCAGAGTTCAGTCACCATCACAGGAAAAAAAAAATCCTGATGTTCAGGAGAAACCTCCTGTGTTTTACTTTGTGTCCATTCACTTGGGTCCTTTCATTGAAATCACTTTGGCTTTTACATCTTTGAAACTGTCCACTCTATATGCTTAGATAAAAAAGAGAATTATGGAAGAGGGAGGATGAAAGTATCTATCAAAATAAAGGACTCTTTTCCTTAAGACTATATGCTGAGACAACAGAATAAGTATTCATTATACTGTGAATTCTTGCAGAGTGGAAAAACACTATGAACAAATGCCTCTTCCAAAGACAGAAAAAGAGTCTTTTTATTACCAGAAATGTTTCTCTGCAAAGGATGGCAATTTAATCAAGTATGAACTGATGCTGATGATCTCCGTTTTTTAAGGAATCTTTCTGTGACTTCAGATTTGCCTTAAACTGAATTTTTAGACACATACAGGAAATAGAGGGGGTTTTTTTAAATTATGTTTAAATATGTGAACAATAAAAACTGTTATTATGGTTATAGTTCTTATTACATAAAAATGATATTATGAGCATGGTATCATAAAATGAAACCATTATTTCTAAAACAAAATTTCTACACTTATACAAAGAGATGCTTAGCCTTCCAAAGACAACACAAAGTGAAAAGCTATCTTGGAAAACTACCACTCTATTTTAACTCAGGCTCTCTAGACTGAAATTTGCAGTGAAGTCAATCAGTCAGAACTGTTTTCATGAGAAATAAATGAACACTGAATATGGGCCTCAATTTTAAGTCCAATATACCTCTGAAAAAGTTATATCTCTGCTTGCATCTGGCTGTTGTCAGCAAAAACCACAGACATTATAATGAAAGCCACTGACCAAACCAATCTGTCTTTCATTTCTTGCACCAAAATTTGCATAAGTAAGTGATGGAAGTCCCTGAAACCAGCTGCGCTGCCAGACTGCATCAAGGTTGTTTCCTACCGTAATACAAATGACAAATTAATGTAGCCTCTCAGGGAAGCACACTAAAACATACTGCTTTCACTAAGCAAGGTGGAACCTTGAAATGAACAAAAAGGCCCCAACCAAATGGATAACCACAACAAAAAAACCAACCAACAAACAAACAAAAAAACCCCAAAAAAACCCAAAAAAACCAAAAAAACCCCCCACACCAAAAAAAAAAAAAAAACAACAAAACAAAAAAATGCCCACCAAACCAAAACCAAAAGAAAATGAAGGGGGGAAGTGCAAGAGCTCTTTGCCTTCTCTAGCTGCCTTTATTCACCTCCACTGAATACAGGAGGTCACTTGCTACTTAAAAGTGAACTGGATACTTCACATATACCCTCTTTTTCTGCTTCTGATACACTATAGTTTCACAACAACAGGTTGTGTCTAAGTGGTACTCTTGAGCTCCATATTGCTTTTCCGACAGAGTTTCAAAGTGATTACATCTGTTTCTTGGGATTTAACATTATCAAATTTCTACACAATTTCTGAGAGGTGTAATTTCCTGTCTGAATATGTCTTAGAGATTGTGCCTTAATTGAAGAACTTCCCAGATGGATGAAACAAAAATTCACATCTTATTAATTATATAAATTTTAACTGCACAGCTGTATAGCAGCAAACAGGTATTTGTGCGATATCTGTACAGGTTTGTCTGCGTAAAAAATAGGTTGCTGTTGGCTGGTTGGTTGGTTTGTTGGTTGGTTGGTTGGTTGGTTGATTGGTACGATTGTTCTTTTCTAGACAGGTCTACCATCTCTTCTTTGACCTCCATACAGATTTGGGTATTACATATAGCAGTAGTTATCCTCAGTGGGACCATGCAGATGGAAAGACATTCATCAGCGTATGGATTTTACAGAGCTTGGCTCATATTTATTGGTAGATTTAGGTTGTCCTATTTTCCATGTAATATCAGAATTTCAAAAAACAGATTTGTGCTGTTGAAACATGTGCCACAAATTGTGACCACAGAAGCAGGGATACATAGCAGAAGCTGGCAGCTTTAATCCTGCTTATTTCTGGAATTTTGAAAGCTTAGTACTATCATGAATAGTATGAATAACTCATTTTAGTGAAAAGTTATCATTTATGTCTTATGCTTAGAAAATGACATATAGCCAATGACTTTAACAGAATTATGTGAAAGGATGCATTAAAATCAAAATAAAAAAAAAATAAAGGAATGGGTGTGGCAATCATGTATGATGTGACTTATTTATATTCTAAATTTAATTTTGTTTCTCTACACTCCATCCTTGCCTTTCCAATGCATACTGAAGAAACTGGCATGTGTTGTATACAGCAGATGGACATGCTGTGGCATACACAGATTCTCAGCACAGTTCTGGCACATATATTTTCTGGTGAATTTGCTAGGTAGTAAGAATTCCAGCAGCAGTGGTTGCACAGAAAATGTTGTTCGCTGGCACTGTATTAAAAATAATTAGGCCAGAATGAATCAATGAAACCAAATGAATGTCAGTGTTAAATTAGGCTGGATGAATATTTTTGATATATATATATCTTCACACTTTCTTTCTGTAGTTTAACTGGAAGATATGTTATTAAAAAGAGGAAATGTAGTTCTCATCCTGAATCCTCTACTAAGACACTTATGCAACAATTTATTCTCTCTGAAAACTGCTGCTACAGCCCTGGTAGGTTTTGCCCATTTGGGGAGGGCAGCCTCAAGAAAATGGTACTAGCAAACTCCACGGGTAGATGCAAAGGTTTGATTGCTGCATCTTATGCATTCCGAGGAGGTTTTGGCTTGTGGTTCCGGTTTTTGTTTGTTTGTTCAGGGTTTTTTTGGGGTTTGGTTTTTTTGTTTGTTTTGTTTTGTTTTGTTTTGGTTTTGGGTTTTTTTGTGGTGTTTTTGTTTTTGTTTTTGTTTTTGTTTTTGTTTTTGTTTTTGTTTTTGTTTTTGACTTCACTGTGAGCAAGCTACTCCTACATGATTAGGAGGAGTAGACTTTATATTCCTTTCTTGGCTGTAGTAGAATGCCAGTTTTAAATCTTATAATACACTTTTTCTTGGCATTGTTAATACTATCAGAAAGATAACCATATACATGCCTAACCAAAGATAGGTAAATACTCAAACAGATGTTTGATCTATCTTATAATTTCTGGACAGCTCACTGGCCAGTGTGACACAGTGTTCTTTTCCTAAAAATTGCTAAATCCTTTTATTACTCCTAATTTTGTTCAAATGGTGGAAACAATGTAATGTGGAAAGAACAGGAAGGAATAATCACAGAATCACATAATCCTTTAGGTTGGTCAAGACCTCCAAGATCATCAACCCCAACTTTAAATGATCACCACCTTGTCAAGTAGACCATAGCATTACATGATGTGGCCATTTGTTTCTTCAACATTTCCACAGATGATGAGTCCACCCCCCCACCCCTTGGCCATTCCATTCTGATGCTTAAGAACCCTTTCTATGAGGAGATTATTCCTGATGTTCAGCCAGAACATCCCCTGGCATAAGGTTTTGTCCTCTTCTGTTGCTGATTGTCTGGGAGAAGAGGCTGACACACAGCTTGATACAACCTCCTTTCAGGCAGTTGTAGAAAGCTACTACATCAGCTCTTCACATCATATGTTTGCCCCTTAAAGATTATAACAGTCGTCTAGTTTTCTCTCAGTAGATTACAACATTTGGCTGTAGATAGATAAGGATGATAGCTGAAGTGAAATTCATAATTAAATGAAATATACCCTTGTATATTTAAACTTGGAATTCATTCACATTTTAGTTCTTCGCTTGCAATATGTCAAGTTTTGACCCTCAGTTTGAGACTGCTATCTTGATAATTGTCCTGGTGATTGACAGTCATGCAGGGTCTTCCTGATGGTAAATGATAATAAGAGATCATGTTCATGGCTCCTCTTTTAAACCTTGGAAATTTTGCAATTTATTAAAAAATGTACTAAACGAGACTGATCTCATTCTTGATGAATAATATCTTCTCATTAACTACATATATTTGAGTTTTAATTTCATACTAAATACCAATAACTCAACAGTGAACAAAGAAATGAATATGCGATTATCCTGAATTTAGGACTAAAGATAAGCATTTAAGCATTTCAGCATTTAAATTATTGATGTTAGTATCTGTCTTTTCTCTAGTTGCTCAGGGGTCTTTCTTTGACTTCTCTAGTTAACACTATTAAAGTTTATTACCTGGAGAACTACTTGTTGCTTTAAAGGGAAAAGAATATTTAGTGACAACTGATATTCTTTTCTGCTCTCTCATGACAGGATTATACTTGTAGTTCTTTTTGGAAATTGACTTGCTGACCTCACTCTTATTTGGGCAGAGCATGTACTGTTACCTGTGTAGAGATCTGCTGGAAAGTCTTCTTCCTTATCACATAAAATAACAGCTGGAAAATCCCACTACATAAGTTTGTCTTTATGGAGTCTACTTGTATTTTAATTCTGCATGTACAGGTATCTCAGGATTTGACCTGATTTTTTTTTTTTTTTTGCTATGTTGAGTATGCTTTGTATCATATACACTTACCCTGATGGAATAAATATGTTCAATGTGTTTCTTTCTTCTTTACAGAATTGAATAGGTGAGAATTATTGACTTACATTAGAACTCTAGTTATAAAATCTAATTTCTGAGGTGTGCAAAGTGCCTGATGTATTTTAGTTCTCTACTTCACATATGAACTCAAATTTGTCGTTTAGATGACTTCACTTAAATGATTTGCCCATATTTTGCCTTCTTGTTCACCCCTATCTTGTGTGAAATTAAGAGCTGACATAGTATTAGCTAAATTTCAAGAATATTAATATTTGTTCATTTACCACTGGTTACTGGGCTGTCTGTACATCAAATTACACAAAAGAAATTACATTGATTTGCTCTAGCAAAATGAGTACTTCTCACCTAAATTAACACAATCATTGAAAACGCATTAGCATGAAGACTAAAAGTGAAAATGGCTAGTTCAGTAGGACTTACTAAAGCAATAATTTGATCTGTAGGTCTCAAGCTGACCTGACTGAATGATTGTAGATTTTTGAGAGGCAAGAGGAAGACACTCCATGGAGGCCAGAAAAATGGGGAAAAAGAAATTAATTATCACTTGCTAAAATCAAACTAACCACCATAGTTAATAGCACATCTTTTCATTAGACACATAATTTTGTTTTATGCTGTCATCATATAGTGAACCTTTGTTTTTTTTCTTTGTTCTCCTTTCTGAAGAATGAAGAACTACAAGTGAGGTAACTCACACTATCAATTTGTTCCTTACAAATCTTTTTTTGGAGGCCAGGTTTCACAGCAACGTTTAAGGCACCATCACAATCTTACTAATAATCACAATTGCCACAGCCTATAGTGTTAACTATGTTATCCTGTGTACAACTAACCTATCAATGCAGTTCCCTTCCCTAAGCATGTATTCAGGGTTTAAAGTACGCTTTGTGAAGAAGATTTATACCTTATGACAAAGTACACCATCTTTTCCTCAGAGTTCTGTAAGTATAACTAAGCACAGAAGCATTAAAGACAAAGAAAAATACAGCTAGATGGCCCCAAGTGTAATAACAGCTACATCTCTCAAGAAATAAATTACCCACATGACATAGCAGACTATGGGAAATGAATAGGAGAAAATATATATCAGTAAATCACTGAAGTTCAAATGGTATTATGCTGCATGTCTAGCTGAAACGAAATTCAGGGTAGTAGCTGACACACTATCCTTTCCTTACCCTCATTTCCAGCTGGTGCCAAAGTGATCCTTTGGTTTTTTGTATTTTTTAACAGGAAAGCTGTTTATCTTGTGATGGGAGAATGACTTAATGAAAAGGTAAATAGCATTAAGCATAGGATGGTGAAGTACTTCTATGCCTGCCTCTGCAAGAGACATCCCATGTGACCTTGGGCAAATGCCTCAACTCTTGCATATCATACTGTGTCTATGTAAATTCTAATCTGTGATCTATGGATGACTATAATAAACACATATTATCAAGACTGCTAATATTATTCACAGTTATGTCCACTTTCAGTAAGGATACATTTACAGCTTTTCCAAGCTTTTCCTTTTTTTTTCTGATTGTTAATTGGCTAATTTCTAACCAGAAGTTTGTAATTTGTTCATTTATGCCTTAAAAATATATCATCAATATGTTTTGATCAACCTTGGGAATATCTATTAAACTGCAATTTTAATTTGGATGGTTTTGGCGGTTTCATGGTGATCTGGGAGAAATTCTTGATTGATTAGTCTTTTGAGAAGTGATACGTACTTGTTCTGGCTTTATACCATTTAAACCCACTTCTGTGTCCATAGCTTTGAAAAGAATATCTGAAATTTTGTCTTTCTTGGTTTGGTAGAATTTTCTCTTAAACTGTGAGAATATTGATGCTCTTTTCCATTTGAGAATATGATGTTTGCTGAAACATCTTAATTCAATGCACAGACAACTGGGTCTATATCTCATTTTATGTCATTCATATACCACTGATTTTAATATAACTATAGATAATCAAGTTCCTGAAGAATTAAAAAAAAAATCCAGTGACATAATTCAAAATAGTTACACAGAGGAGCCCAGGAAAGAAAAAAAAACCCACCCCAAATATATTCAATAGGAGACAGTGTATAAATGCCAATAATCTTGTACACACTGACCATTTCAGAGTAAAAGTAAAACAAAACAAAACAAAACAAGGAAGTAGTTGTTGTTCTCCATAATCTGGTGTTTTAGTCATCTCTGCAGAAATTGTTTTAAAATATCAATCAATGATCTCAATGAACTATGGAATTTTTTTCCTAGCTTGCTAATGCCTACTGCTCAATAAAGAATTTTTGAGCACTTCACTGCATCTCTTGATAGGTCTATCACACCTGTGGGATATAAAAAAAGAATGCAATGGTAACATCTAGTCAGAAATCAGTTGACTAGATGTTACCATCAAGGCTACCAATGATCTGAACTTTGGCTTGCACTTTTTGGCTCCTAACATATTTATTCTATGATCTTTCTGAGAAAAACTGCAAGTGCTCCAACTTTGGCAAAATGGTATCTTCCGAATTTTCCTCTCAATAAGTGGCCTCAGCATGTCAATGTATCCTGAAGGGAATATGCTGGCTCCCTGTCAAACATCAAATTGAATTTCAAATTGCTTTGATGGCTTATAAGGCAGAGCAGTTTGAGAAGTATGTATTTATCAGAATTGCTTTCTCTGCATGAGCCCAGTCTCTCTTTGAGATCATAAAAAGCAAGTAAATTGGCAATTCTGGGATGTGCAGGAGGGTAAAAACTCAGAAATACATATTTAGCTGTTTTCCCACTCAAATATGTAATTGATTCCCTGACAGGGGCCTCTAATGTGATTTGATCCTGTCATATTTATGTAGCAATTCAGACATCTCTAAATGATGAACAGTATTTCTTTGTTGCTACATTCATTAATGATCTAGGCCAAGACACAAGAACTGGCCTTGCAACACACTTTTAAGGGATAGGATCTGGTATCAAGGACATAGCTGAAAGGGAAAAGAGAGGTTGCTGTCTGAGGTGTTGGAATGGTGGTGCTTAAAGTTGACCTCTGAATGCACAGAGGACTTTATATAATGTGTGTAGGAAAGCTATAACCAGTGCACAAAACATACAGAGTTCTTTACAAGTGCTCAAAGGTTTCTATTTGCAGATGCTGAACCCAGAATAAGAGACAACTCTGTTTTAAAATAATCTCCTTTAGTACCTGTCAAGTCAAAGGCTTAATGTCAAAGTCAATAAATTTAAATCTTAAGCACATTTGAATTAGGTACTGAGCAAATAAAAAGCCTTCTCTGGTTCAAAAAAATACTCAACAAAACTCAACAAAAGTATTTATTGTTTAATTTTAATATTGTGGTAGCAGTTGAACCCTCATTTGCCTTGACTTTTGGGCTATGTTATGTTGATCACATAACCCTAATTGTATTTCTGAGTTTCTGAAAGAATTTACAAAATCTAAAGGCACTTTCCATGTTTCTCCCTTTTAATAGAAAAAGAGTGTAAGCAGGGGATCTGAAAGCCTTTTCTCAAATCATCCACTTGTGTATGATTTTAAATATGAAGATGACCCCAAATTCTTTCAAAGTTAGTAATGAAATTCAGTAGCCAGTATTGTCTTCCATTCATCTATATCTTTGGATGGTACTGATATTTAACATATAGCTGAATAGTTTAAGAAATAGAATTAGACACTATCACCACTTTCTTACATATATTTATGAAATTAAAAGAGCAAGCTTCAATGTCAAGAGTATGGGGTGAGTTAAAGAGATGTGAAAAGACCACTGGAAGTAGAATTAAGTTCAGTTTGGATACATGTTTGATTTTTTTCCCCATCTTAGAGTCCATCACTAATCTTCTTTCGTTCAGTACTGTTACTCAGATGACCCCCAGAATGTACAAAATGAGATTTATTTATTCTGTCAATATTATAACTTGTCTCTGTGTGTGTTGTATGTGTAATAAAATAGATTTTTTTTCAAAATTCAAGGATTTTCAAAAACATTTATTAATAACTACCCTGTCAATTTAATGTTTTAAAAATCTCTCACCCATATTAAACCATAAGAACAATATTTTCTAAAGGATCTTAGAAATTTCTTTGAACAGAAAATATGCCCTATTATTTTACAATATGCAGACAAAATCATGAAATCAAAGAACATTGCCAGTAAGAATGACACATTTTGTAGAACAGTGAAAGTTAATAGTCAGGAATGTGTAAAATAGTTTTTCATAGCAAAAACAAAAGCCCAAGGAACTATAAAATTCAACATAATTTAATCTTTTTACCAGGCTGCATTCTATCATGTATTCTTGTTCTGACTCTCTCAAATTATGCAAAATAAATGTTATATATTTTATAATAGTTAACACAATCAGTTTTTGGACTCAGATGAAGGAGCCTAATAATTATAACAATAAATATTTTTCAGCCTTTCAAAGTAAAGGTCTTGCTGGCAATGTAAAATTATTCTTAAATTGTATTATTTATTTTTAATAACAAATACAAATGTTGTGCTGATATTTTTAACATGACTATCAATCTCCACAAAAGTTCTTTGAATTTTATAATGAGACAGGATGATTACATTTTCAATGAAATTAGACTTCATGCTTTCTTAACAAGTTTCTATGAGTTAAGTTAAAAAAGATGGAACTATTTTCTTTCTGTTAAAGACCAAAAATAATTAAAATATCAAAAAAGCATTTCAAAGAGATAAAAAGAGAAATAGGCGCTCTCGATACACTTCTTAAGAAAGAAGATTTCAAAAGTTCAAATTTTTTGTTTTCTGCTGTTAGCTGAATTAACTTATATGCAAAATATTTTAAAGATGTGATTCACATTCTTTGAGTATGACAGATATTTTGGAAGATGTTGTATCTGTAACATACTTCCAGATTTATTTGATAACTACTAAATTCCCTATTTCTAGACATATATTTCACCCTGAATATGGCAGATATAGCCCATTATCTAGTAGTAGAAGCTCTTTATTTGGTCAAGACAATTTTAGTGAGTATTATCTGACACATTTGGGAAGTTGTCATATAGGCAGGTTAAATGTCAGCCAGACAACTTGTTAGTAATGGCTGGTAGGCACACAGGTCAACTTATGTGACAAAAATAGGGTAAAAGATACTTATGTTCATTTAAGTGCTACAAAGCAATTAACAGTCATTATGAACAAACTGAAAGCAGTACTTTAAGCTCATTGTGTGTTTTTGACAAATCATTTAACTACAGTCCTGGAAAGAGCTTCTGTGTCCTTTTAAAGCAGGTTTTCATGGCAAGTATTCATTAACTCAATTTTTCAAAATTATTATTGTTTTTTCTTCTTTTAAGAAATATATCCATTAAATTTTCTGTTAATTAAGAACAGCAGTTTCAAAAAGAGGATCAGAATGGGTAGATACAGACATCTTTTGTAAAATCCTAGAAAACAACAACAAAGTGTTCTGGAGGTGTTATTGCTGAACCTATGCAATTGGTTCCACTTAAAATAATTATGCTGTAGTGTTTCTATTCTACAAAAGCATTAAGAGCTCTCAGCTGAGGTTAGTCTCTTCTTTTCAGAGAGAATGTGAAAATATGTCGACAGAGGACATTATTCATACTCCATGGACATGAAGCCAGTCTCAACAGAAAACATAAATTCAGGGATTAACAAAAGGACTTTCTTAAATTCATAGAAAATATATCTTTAAGTGATAGCACTCTTTTCTTCTTAAAATGTATTTCCCAAGATGTTCCCTCATAGATATCAAAGACAGGTAAACATTTTCCGACAAGGTAATTTTCTTCAAATGCCAGATGAAGAAATAAGATGTTTTATTTTGAAATATCTGTTGGCTTATCTGTTTTCAGTAGTCCTGTAAACCATATATTTGTCTAGAAGTTAGTGAATGTCTTAAAGGTAGGTCTCAGTCAGTGTAACATATACTTCTACAAAGGGCCTGAAGATAACAGGCTGCAAAACCTCTGACTTCCAAAATATGTTTAATTAATTTTAGAGATTTTCATCTGTTTTTTAGTGTTGTATTGGCTTTTTTTACACACACACACACACATACACACACACAAACCTTCTCTAATGCCTACAACAGAAAATAAATAATATGCTGTGGAAATGATACAAATAGATTCCCTGGAGAAGCACTGGTTAACTGGTAAACACAGGAAATCAGCAGAAATCAACCTTAGCCAAAGAGTTGCTCTTTGTGGCAAAGATTAATCCTTGCACCCTTGGCTTTATTTCAGAGTCATGGCACTGAGGAACTGTGTAAATGGGTGAGAGTCCCCATCTGCAAACATCTTGTCCCCAGACTGTGGTGCAGAGGAAATACAGCCAGTGAAATCTGGGAAGTTTTGAATGATGAGGGCTTTTCTGCAGCACAGGCAAAGCTGGAAGAACCACCAGTGCCCAGAGAGAACGGCATCAACCCAGCCCTACTGACCATGTACGAGAGCACTCAGAGGGCTGCGCTGACATGATTGTTTTACTGAACAAACCAGTGAAAGAAGAGTATGGAAGAGTACAGCTAAGTCCTTTTCCACCTGTTCTGACTGTTCTTGGGTATTAAAAGACGTTTTTTCCCTTGCTGATTTTTTTCCCTTGCCTATTGAGTTAATTTTTTTTAAACTACAATTGAAGATGCTTTTGAAAGAAATATGAAAAACAAAGACATATACATATTTATAATACATTTTGGTTAATAAAACACATTTTACTTATTTATTATTATTTATTATTTATGGGGTTTTTTTGTTTCTTTTCTTTTATGACCAGATTAATCCAGCTCTAGATGACACACAATTCCATGTTTCCCATTTTCTCACAGCTCTCTGACAAGTGTCAAAACACTTCTGTCCATCATTTCTTGATGACACAAAACAGCAGTTATAAGTTTCAAGTTATAATAATAACATAAAATATGTCAGCATAAAGATTGTCAGAAAAATATTATGCAGCTAGCACTGCAAATTCAAGCAAGTTTGTTTTCATAAGCAGGATTCCCTGGCCTCAGAAGAGTTACAATACTGGCATGGGTTCATAAACTAAATGTAGGAAATTGTTTCCAAGGGGGTGGGAGTGAATAAAACTTATAAAATACCCCCAGGTTATTAACAAATGTCACCTTCTTCTTATTATCATCTCTCTGAGACACAGTCTTGTCAAGCCTGAGACACACAGTGATAAAAGACACAGCAAGAAAAATCACTACCTTTCCATTTTGCATTTCAAGTTTTTTTTTGTTTGTTTTGTTTTTTTGTTTTGTTTTGTTTTTTGTTTTGTTTTGTTTTGTTTTGTTTTGTTTTGTTTTGTTTTGTTTTGTTTTGTTTTTATCATCAGGGCAGAGGTGCTCAAAAGCTCAAGAACAAATCCTCAGAGTGTGAGATGAGGTCTAGAAAGGTCTATGAGGAGTTATGATGGGTCAGACATGACAGCAAATTAAAGGCATTGCAAAGATTCCTAATCTTACTGCACACTATGCTCCACGAACAGTTCTAACTGCTGAAGCAATCCAGAACTAGGGAGGGAGAAGTGCAGATTAATGCTCCAGAATCCCTCTTTCTGATGGGTTGCATTTTGTTCTGTAAATCTGAACTATAGCACTTACTGAACCATCCCACCATGTGTAAATTAAATGTATACTTCTGAGGGAGTGTTCATATCATAATTACAGAATCTGTTGAAAAAAACATGGGAAGTAGCAATGTAATTTGAATAACAATACATGTAGCCATTGCAGATTGAAGAAAAGTACTTTACTGACAGAAAATGTTTCAAAAATAGTGCTATATATTTATCTAAAGAAAGATAATTATCTGTGCTTCTTTACTGTTTTGCAATGTTATGTTGTTAAATATTTCAATCAATTTTTATTTTACAAAAAAGAAGAAAATTAATTGCACTATAATCTAAAGAAATATGTCTCTAGGCACTGTTTCTGTTCTTCTTTTGAGAAAACATCTTTACTGTCCCAAGAAATATTGTTGTTACAACTGTCCATAATTAAAAGATAAAAATAACTAAAAATACTCCATTAACATACAAACAAGCAAACATTGAATTTCAGACATGAAACAGCATGGATGAGGATGAGAAAATGTCATATATGCTTTTAATTTATCCTCAGGAAATCTCATGTGCTTTGTTAAAAAATGTCAAAATAGATTATTAGTGCATTAAACTAATATTTAAAAATATTCAATAACAAATATTCAAATTCTTTCTTCTCCTGTAAAAACAAATATACAAAAATGTCACAATACTTGTTGTTTCTGATGCCAACATTTATACTAAAAATAAATCAAGAAAAAACCCAGAAAGATAATATAGCTGTGGTTTCTCTCTTTAGCCTAAATGTTGTCCTCACACCCCTAAAAATCTTTTAGGATGTTTATATAAAAACGAAAAACATAGACTTTTTTTGTGATAAAGGATTTAATCATGAGAAAATACTCTATATATGTGCACATGAATCATCCCTAACAATATAAGATTATTATTTTTTCTGGCCTTAGCTGGACATCATCTGCTCATTAATTCAGATTAACAAATGGGAGCTCATGGTGTTATGTTTGAGGGTGACATATCTAGGACATCTTTGAAAACCATAGTATTACCAACAATGTAGGCATATGTTAAGTGCTAAGAAGGTTGAACTTCCCCATTTCAGGGTTAGAATAGGTCATAAATCTGCCTAGACCAACACTGAAAAATAAGATTTTTCTCTGGATATGTGTTTTTGTTGTCTTTCTTGCATCAAAAAATATGGAAATATGAATGAATAAAATACAAAAGATATAAGGCTAGTTTCATGTAAGCTGGTAAGAAAACTTTTGCTTTCAATTTGGCTGCTTTCTGTGACAAATATAATAAATATAATTTAATGTATAATATATTTTATTACAAAGATTATACTGCAGTTGTATCAAGTATATTAAAATATAGCCAAAATGCACTTCTGGCTTCCTTGTCTTGGCTTAGGCTTTAGATGTATTCTGAAACCTTGAAATACAGTCTTAATTTTCTTCACCATAGCAGCAGATGTCTTTTACATGTCTTACAGCCTACCCAATCTATAGTCCCAAGTAAACAGCCTTTGTTTCTGATGCAATTTCTGGGGAAGATCATTTGCCTTGAAACTAAAGGAAAAAAGGTCAGTCTATTTACTCAAAGAGTAATCTGCCATTGACAAATATCTGTAAACAGAAGTAAGCTCTGAACAAAGTTAAAAACCAAGGTAGCTCAGGTTATCAAGTAGACACCTAAGCAAACCTGACACCTGTATGTCCATGGGCCTGGCAGAATGTTCCCACAAAGGATGAGAGAGCTAATTGATGTAATTTCACGGCCACTTTCAATAAGATTTGAATGATCTTAGTGAATGGAAGAGGTTCCTAATTAATCAAGGCTCAAGGAGATTGAGTTTTGAGATATCTTTAAAATGCCTCGTGAAGTTGGATCATCCATTATGCTCATATGTTGATATGAGACATTGTTTATGTTCTTATTGTCAGTTTTATTTTTATAGTTTAAATAGGCCGGAATGGGATAATTTCATTTTAACTTGTTGCTAAAGATCATCAGATCCTGAAACGTCAGTGTAGATTTCATAAAGCATGCAAATTTATACCAAATAAGACAGTAGCCCATTGGCACTAAAACCCCTGCTTTCCTTGTGTTTCCATATCCTGCTGAGTGAAGAAGGTTAACTTGTCATCGCCTGGATCATTAACTTTTTTGGAGAGAGATTTTTGAATGCTCTCATACATAAATTTACATGGCAAGGTGAACTTCTCAACTTCATAAAGTAGACATTTCAGAATCTCCCAAGGATAGCATTTGGTAATCAGCATTTTGATAAGCAGGTTTTTTTTCAGAATGTAATTTTGAGATGGCACTGAAACACTATTATTGAGGTAAAGGGATGACGAATGCTTGAGGTAAACAGAGAAGAAAAAGTTCTCTTTGTTTTCTTCATGAAAAGGATCACACTATTCAAAGACAAAATTGTTTAACATATGTGAAGCAACAAACAAGCTACAAATAATTGCTACTTTTTTAAAAGTCTGTTTTGAAAGACAAGTGTACTGCAAAAAAGAATGAAGTCCTACCATGTGTATTTTGTTTGTATTCAAATAATTACATAGAAACGCAATGCAACTGTATACTGCCATAATTTTTTCACATTTCACCTATTCTATCTTACTGTTTGCTGTTCTGTAAACTTCACAGCACTATGCATCTGCAGCTACATGCACCAGCTTTGTGACAGCAACTAAAATTGGCATGTAGAGGCGTTCTGAGATGAAATCTTATAATTGACAGGCTGAGACACTAGCCAAAGGGGCATTCATTTGGGTAATCCCTGGGCTGAAACACTGCTGGTCTGTCAGCCTCTGAAATTATTGGCAATCTCATAGACTGTATCTAGCAGCTGAGAGGAAGCTGTGCCAACTGGTGGCAGGCTTCAATAGGTTTAGAAACGCCATCAGTGTAATTGTCATCTTTAACACTGAAAAGTGCTTATCTGCCATTGTGATAAGTGTGACAGAAACTGTGTAAATAGAAAAGAGCCAGCAGAGTCTTGGAAAAGATTTTCTGCATTTACTATCCCCCACTGCTTTGAGCTGCCTGCAAACAGAAACTTTAAAACAAGAGACAATATTGCACCCCATCAAGTACAAAGCATTATGAGAATGACCTTGGTGAATTTTTCTGATGCCTTGTGCTAAATGGCAAGAGGGGGAGGAGGCTAAGACCTGGCAGTTCACTGGATCAGACAGCTGCAGGATGGGACTGTGCCTCTGTTCCTAACACTGAGAGAGCCAAAAAGCATAAGGGGCAGAAAAACACTTACTGGAGCTTTTTGAGCTATTGGTAGTTTGCTTTATTCAGGGGAGGACAAAAAAACCCACCATGTTCTCCAAACTTTAAGTCCTCCAGTACAAGGGCCTTCAAACTAGCACAGAAATATTAAAGCTATTTAAGTCATTCTACATACTGTGAAGCTGAAAAAAATTTTAGGTGTGTTTTGCTGGCTTTATTTTTAACAACCAACTAGTCACGTCTGTGGCTTTCATTGTTCCGGATGGTTGTACATTGATGAATGGAAAACAATTGCTTAACCATCTCCTAAAAGCCTGTAAGTGCTAAGGCATGATCTCAGAAAAAGTAAGGATAGTTATGAACTAATTTCATTCTTAAGTGTCATAGTAGTAACTAGAACAAAGACAAGAGAGAAACAGGTAAAAGCCTTTCTAAAGCAAGTAGTCTGGAAGTTGTCCTTTTGTGTTAACTATTTATTTAAAAACAGTCAAATGGAGACAGAGGAAAGAAGATTAATTCTGACTTATTGAAAAAGTAATTGCTTTCCTGCTTTTTCTGAATAACATATGCACACACTTGTACACACACAGAGGAACACTAACATCTGTCAAACAGAATTATGTATAATGCTTGTCAGCTTCTCTTGCCCCAGTGCTTTACCTGTTGAGAGACCAACTCAGTTGGGTTGCATGAAATGACATTTTAGGGAAAATAGATTTTTTTTTTTGCTTAATTTTTACTGTGAGGATTTTTTTTCAAGCTAAAAGAGAAAATTTAATTTGTTGAGTAAAACATATTGTTCAGCACAAATATGCTAAGTACAATCAAATTAATTTTTTTTAATATGCTAAAAATAAAAATTTATGGGGAATTTTAAAAGTATTATCTTTAGTGGAATCCTTCACCAAGGATTATGGGTCCATTAGGCACCCACTGTGTCACTGTTGGCCTGTTTGTACACAGTCCCCACTCAAGTGTTGCATGTCTGTCACAAATCTAATTTTGAAAAACACTTGAGTCTTCTGTATGGCATCTCCTGAGGTGCCTGTGTCTCTGCTTCCAGGCACGCTTGACTTTTGTATCTCAGGCTCAAGAAGGGGTTTCTTCTTACAAGTGGGACTGCTCATGCCTGCTGAGTCTGGCTCTATCCAAATTGCAGCAGGAGGTAATAATTCCTTTCACAGAGAGCTGTTCGAAGAGCCATGGATTAATGGAAGAGGCCTTCAGCCCAGCTGGAGAGAGAGCTATGCTGAATTTGCTATTCTGGCACTTCAAAAAGCCTCTAGAAAAGTGTGATAAAAATCAAAGCAAACAGACCAGACAGAAAAAGAGTCAGACTGAAATTAGGTAATTCCATTAAGTGATGCTAGGGATTCCTTGGAGTAGAACTAGAATGAGGCGAAGGTGATGCTGCAACTTTGAGAGGAGCCTCCTCTATCTGAGGAGCTACAGGGCAGTGTTTGTGTTCTGCTCTTCAAGCCAGCATGGTTCAGTTGGTGGCACAGCTTGACAACCTGCCTGTGAGACTGGGCTGGAAAACACCATCTTCACATGAAGCCAGGAAAATCAAGCCAGCATTTGCATCTAGAGGAGGATCCCCCACATGTGTGTTAAACCTGCACACGGGTTTCAAACCTCCATATCTAAGGAGTTGAATAAGCGGAAAACCTCCTCAGATCCACAGATGGAAGTTGATTTCCTGATGTGCAAAATAAGAGGGTAAACTGGGACAGCGTGTGTGTTATTATTTAAGAAAAATAAAAAGAAAAGCACGTTTTCTTATTCACTTCTCATCTAGGAGAACATCTTTAAAAAAATACCTAATAAATTAGTTATAAATTTACCTTGTTAAAATAAAACCCATTTTTTAAAATGTATTTCTTTCCAGAGTCTTTTCTGCTCTGTGAAGAGAAGGATGAATAATGAGCATTTGAAGCAGTCATGATGACTTCAGCACAGGGCATACACTGAACTGTTAGTAAGATTGCAGATTGCAGCAGAGTCTTTTTAGATGTCTTTGATTAGTGAAGTGAAACTTTTCCTTTGTACACATAATATTCCACTATGTATTTACACAATAAATGGAGATGAATCAACATCTTATCTCTAATGGAGATTAAAACATCTCATTTATAAAATAACAACTCAAAAGCATCTGCTTACACATCCTTATTTAGACAATATGATGCAGTTTGGTTGCTTGTGGAAATATAGTACATGCAAAATAACAACAGTGACATTCCCATTTTTTACAGACTTACATAAAAGTGTAATGTGTTACTGCACAACACTGAAATTATTCTAATGCAACTGCAAGTAAATATTTTTTTCAGTGTTTTAAAGATTATAGGGTTTTTTTACACTTCATGCAAATAAAGATAATGAGGTTCACTAGTTTAGTAACATCTTTTTCTAATTTCAGAAGGAATTGCCATCAGCCACTTAGGGTAGATTGGTTAATTGATGAATATGCAAATAGTGCTTTTCATTTATATTAATTCTCAGGAAGGACCTGAAATGTTTAGGTTTTATTTGTAGTGAAAAAATAAAATAACTGGAGTTTCAATTTTCCACAGGAAAAGGCTTTTATAAAAATAAACCCACAAATTTCACTGAATCATTCTTGGCCAGTCTTGGATGCTTTTGGTTTACTGGTAGTGGTTAAGTTAAACAGTACTATTTTGGCATGAACTATATTCAGTGGAAAGCCAGAAAGCAAGTGTGACATTTGAAATTTTTATTTAACACTAACAGCACAAACATAATTGCCTCTAGGTTGATAAGAAGGCTGTGCTGTAGGTGGTCTAACCTGCATGCAGAAAGCCTGAATGTTCTTGTGGCAAGTAAAGATTCATTAACAAAAATGAATAATTTTTTTTGTATATAAAAAAGCAGGCTACTGAGGTCATATTCTGACCTCACTAGCCTGCTTTTTTCTCTTCAAAGGCAGTTGTTCTTAACTTAGATATTTCTCAGCAGTACAGTCAAGCTCTGATTTTCTAGGGAAAATTCTGTAGAATTATTTGGACAATATTTTTTTCTAATGATCTGAAATACCCAAAAAGTGCCATGGAACGAATATAATTTTTGAGTGCACCTTATTTTAATTATCTACCACATTTTCCACTCTTTATTAACTTTTAATGGACTTTTTTTAATCTCTGTAGGATTCACTATAAAAAAAGAATATTTAGTACAATGAATCATGTGTCCTTGTGTGTTCTGAATAATGTAATCATAGAATCATCATAGAATAGTTTGGGTTGGAAACAAACTTATTAAATATTTCGTTCCAAACACCCAGCCATGGCCAGGGACATGTTCCACTAGACCAGGTTGCTTGAAGCCTGGTCTCCAGGCCTTGAACACCTCTAAGGATGGGGCATCCACAATTTTCCTGGACAATATCTTCCAGTGTCTCATCACCCTCACAGTAGAGGATTTCTTCCTAATATCTAATCTAAACCAATGCTCTTTCATTTTGAGGCTATTACCTCTTGTCCTATCCCTGCACAACCTTGTAGAACATGGCTTTCTATCACTCTTTTAGGTCCATTTAGGTATTGGAAGGCTGCTGTAAAGTCTCCCCAGAGCTTTTTCTTCAGGCTGAACAACTCTCTCAGCCTGTCCTCATAGGACTCCAGTCCTTTGATCATTTTCATGGCTCTTCTCTGGACCCACTCCAACGGTTGGAGTTCCACATCATTGTTATGTTGCAGGTTCCAGAGCTGGAGGCAGTAGTCTGGGTGGAGTTTCACCAGAGCAGAGGGGCATAAACACCTCCCTCTTCCTGCTGTCCCCACTGTTTTTGATGCAGCCAGGTTGCTGTTATATCTTTCTGGTATGCAAGCACATGTTTTGGGCTGATGGTGGGCTTCTTGTAAAGCAAAACCCCCGAATCAAGACCCCCAAATCCTTCTCCTCAGGGTTCTTCTTGATCCATTCTTTCTACAGCCTACATTTGTACTTAGAAGTGTTCCAAACCAGGTGCAGCACCTTAAATTTGACTTTGCTGAGCCTCATGAGGACATGCTTATCTCTCAAGGTTGTCAGGGTCCCTCCTTTGCATGGCATCCTTTCCCACACAGCTCGTGCTGTCAGCAAACATACTGAGAGTGTACTCAATTGCACTGTCTGTGTCACTCACAAAGATGTTAAACAGCACCAGCCCCAGTACTGACCCCTGGGGAATCATTCATCACTGGTCCCCTCTTGCACATTGAGCTGTTTACTGGAAATTTTGAGTGTGACCATCTAACCAATTCCTTATCCACTGAGTAGTTCATCCATCAAAACCATGTGTCTTCAGTTTAGAAACAAAAATGATGTGCAGGAGAGTGTCAAAGCCTCTGCACAAGTCCAGGTAGATGACGCTGGTCACTCCTTCCTCATCCACCAATACCATAACCCCATTGCAGAAGATGTCCAAAATTGACAGGCATAATTTTGTCTTGATGAAACCATGTTGGCTATCATCAACTATTTTTCATAGTTTCCAGGATGATCTGCCCCATGATCTAGCCAGGCACCAAGCTGAGACTGACCAGTATGTGGTTTCCCAAGTCCTCCTTATTTCCCTTTTTAAAGATGAGGATTATGTTTCTCCTTTTCCTGTCAGTAAGAACTTCACAGCATTGTCTTGACTTCTCAAATATGATGGAAAGTTACTCAGCCACTCTATCCACTGGTGCCTTCTGGATTCATGGATACGTTTCATCAGGTACCCTGGATACATCTCATCAACTCCCAAGGACCTGCGTACCTTCAGTTTTTTTAAATTATCTCTGACCTGGTCTTCATCTACAGTGGACTTTGGTTATTCATTTTCCTAGTCCCTGCCTTGCCTTCTGTAACTTGGGCAGTGTGGCTGGGGCAATTGCTGGTGAGGACTGTAGCAAATAAGTCATTAACTACCTCAACTTTCATCACACACCAGGGTTGTCAGATCACCCATTTCCTTTCAGTCCTCATTATCCTTAGTCTTTCTTTCATCCCCAGTATACCTACAGAAGATTTTCTTGTTGTCCATGATGTCCCTGTCCAAATTTTATTCTGTGCAGGCTTTAGCTTTCCTATTCTGATCACTGGCTGTTCAGACAATTTCCCTGTATTTCTCTCAGGTCCTTGCTTCCACCCTCTGTAGGCTTCCTTTTTGTGTGTTTGAATTTGTTCAGGAGGTATTTGTTCATCCATGCAGGTCTGCCAGCCTTTTTTTGCCTGACTTCCTCTTTTTTTGGGATGCATTGCTCTTGAGCTGGATGAACTTGATTATTAACTGTTTTTCTGGGGTCTTTCTTACCTTAATAAACTTACTTTCTTCACAAACAAAGGAAAGGTATATAATAAAGATTACAAAGGTCAGTCATCTCTTCTGGGTTCCTAATACCCAAAACCTGTTTGCTATCCATTTTCTCACATGCTGCAGCACAGGTAAAGACAGTCTTAAAAAAGTATATAAAACTGTGTCCAAGGAATGTAGAGGAGGACTCTTCAGCTGATTTTGTAATTTTTTTTTTCCTGTTATATGCTTTTCAGCAGTGGCTATTAAGGATTTATCTTTGTAAGATATGCCTTTAAAGAAGTAAATAGCTGAATTAAATACACGTTGAAGACCCAGACTTTTCTCAGGCATAGGCTTGGAATGATCCTAATTAATTTTTCCCCTTGAAAACCAAAAGAAAATCCTAAGGAAGAAAATTCAGTAATAATTACCTAATCAGAAAATGTGTAAAACCACATAATCAAGAAAAAATATTTAAGCCTCTTCTGGAATTCAGTTTTCTTTATAAACCCTGCTGTGTTTCATCCTGGATAGAAAGAGATAGGTAAAAGAACTTAAAAGAATCAGATGTCCCAACACAGCTTAGTATTTATTGGAGACAAAAAATAAAGTAAATAAACATGGCAAGGAAATTAGAAGATCAGTTTTATGTGAGCAATAAACAGCAATGCTTTTTTGAAATGTCAGCTCAGAAAAGAAAGAATGATGAATAACAAGAGCATCTACATTAATAAGAATAGTGATAAGCCAAGATGATTATAGTATTTAGCAGATTGTTTTGCAGCACTTTCTTCCTTTTATATGTTAGAATAAAAACCTATAATCTTTTGCCAGCAGATGAGAAAACAACAATTTTAAACTATTTGACATGAAACTAGTTGATATAAAAACCAAAACTGCTGTGAATGAGGATAAGTTGCATGACTGCATTTTATATTGTTGAGGTCATTCAGTGAACATATGTATGTAGCATATATAATTGTGTGAAAAAAATTCAGTGCAGGCACAAAATATAGTCAAAATCTTCTAGTTATTGCTGTTACTATTTTCCAAATAAATTCTCTGTTGAAAGTTGACCTGATGGATCTGGTTGTTTTTTTTTTTAATTTTTTTTTTCCAGTATAGTGCAATCAGACATTCCTGATACCAATGCAGCTTGTTAATGAGTATATTTTTTCTGAACTTTGTGGTAATTAGGGGCTATGGCAGTCATTTCAGATAAGCTGGAAGCAAATAATTGAAAGTAATTAACTTTGTCAAAATAGAAACTCAGTATGAAGTAAATTAAATGAATATTAGCTTTGTTGAATAGTAAGAGATTGCTGATTCTCTTCTGGTAAGCTTCATCTACAATGTAAAGTTTTGAAATTATTAAATCAGATTTCATCCATATGTCATAACTCCCTATCAGCTGAGGGGATGATTATCTATCATGAATACATTTCTTTGCTGTTAATTCCAATTCTCACACAAAAAAAACCCAACCCCCCCCCCAAAAAAAAAAACACCACAAAACCACCACACACAAAAACCCCCCAAAACCCCACAAAAAACAAAAACAAAAAAAAACAAACAAAAACCAAACAAACAAAAAACCCCAAACAAACAAAAAAACAAACAAAAACAAACAAACAAAACAAAAAAAACCTCCCACCCAAACAAACAAACAAATAAAAAACCCCAAAACATAGTTTGGACAAATTCTTTGCTGTCTGGTGTTTCAAGAAGACAATATTGTAAACTGTAATTCATCTTGCAATTTTCTTATATTCTTATTGCCTCTATTCATGTTGATTTGCTGTGTGTACTTGTTTTGTTTTCCTGAGACCATTACATATTGCCTATCTTAATCACATAGGTTTTTCTTAAAATCTGTTGCCTCAGATTTCATAGTGATGAAGCTAAAAGTGAATTGCTGAGACAAATAAGTACATTGTCTTTTATTTCAATCATTCAGGATGAAATAGACTTCTACAAAAATTTAGAAGATAGACTAGTTTAATTCCCAGGGTACTTTAAAAAAAAACAGAACTGTCAAAATACTTAGTTTAGAGCTTTTCTAATCTTGGAACTATTCCATTTGACATAAATAAATAATTTATTTGTTTGATTGCCATACTTATGAACACAACTGGTCCTGTGAAATTCACAGAGAATTTTTTGAGACTTTGGTGACAGCACTGGCTTTGGATAGGTTGGTGGAAAAGGCAGGTGAGAGGGGCGACATACTGAGGTGGCTCCTACATTTCACATATACAGTCCCAGTATCTCAGACATCTGCGGGAGAGTTCAGAGGGTTCTCAAGCACCTTGCACCATAGCAGAAAGGTACCTGCAGCTGCTGTATTAAAAGATGTTTTATAACTTTAAAGAAAGTCTGGATAATTCAGACATTTTCATATGATGGATACTTAATTACAGCCAGGATTGGGGATCCCTCCTGTGTTAGGGTTTCCTTTTGTCAGAACTGTGATGCTCTGAAGTATTTCCCATGTGACATATGAAGTGATCAGCGTATCGCAAGACTGAATATTTATGGGGAGGGTTGAGTTTGTTTCAGGTTCAGGTGGAAAGCCATTAAATTCAAATTACCAAACATATTCTGGGATTTTTTAGCTGTTAATATCTTTTAGCTACCAGAAATTACCTCAGAACATCTGAACTGAATGGAAGATGTACAGTCAAGAGATTTTGGTTCATTAAAAAAGTTACATGTTATTGTCTTGAAATTTTGTTCTCACAATGTAGATTTTAATCAATGTGTGCAGTTCACCTAAGAGCTTACTTTGCATATTTTGGTATAGCATAAAACTGCAGGAACCTCAGCACAAGCACTTTAAATTGTTTCTTGAAGTTCACCTCAGAAACCAGGAAGATGTAGAACCAAAACCAGAATCCACTCACAAACCTGTAAGGGAAAAGATTTTTCTTCTGATGTTCTTCCTCAGTGAAGCAATGCACTCCTCATTAATTTTAAATAAAAGATAAAATCCTTATGTCTCTTCATACTATGGTACAAAAGAAAACATTAATAAAGTACAGTCTAGCAGGAACACATAACATTAGAAGCAATAGTTCAGCTACAGGGCCTTCCTTGAGCTTTAATCAAATATTGAACAATATTAGATTCATTTTTCTTCTAATATTTTACTTTTTTTGTCTGTTTGTTTGGTTTTTTTGGGTTTTTTTTTTGGACCCCCCCCCAACTATTTAAAATTCCAAATTACATGAGTCTGGGGATTTGGTCTCTTCAGTTGAACAAAGAGGTATGATACCATTAATAATACTAAACTTCTAGCCTTCTACTCAAAAGCAGCTTTAGTCCAGTTTTAAGTATTCCTACAGGTATAACTTTATATAGGTATACAGGTAAAACTTTATAAAATAAAATCTTTATAAAATCAGGACTTGCTCAGCTGCAATAACAGCTAGCCTGTTAATGAAAAATTAAGAATGAAAACCAGTTTGCAAAACAATCTATTCCTTGGAGAAAAAAAAGGCTGCACCTGTGAAAAACAAAGACTTATCCCATGAGAATCCACAAAGAAAATATGTAAACAATCCAGAAACAGAGAAATTTGATGAGCATGCAAAATTCCATTTCCTGACCAATGAACAGAGCGTCAATATATTTTCAGCCAATTAGATCTAACACAGTTCTTTCTGATAATCCTATAAAAATGTGAGCTATGTAATAAAGATTTGGCTTTCTGCATGAAGACTCAAGAGTCCTGTCTGCTTATTGTTGCAATGCCTACCAATAAGGAAACAGTCATTCCCTAGAAAAAGAATATAAGTATATGCTGAAATTTGAAATAAATTCAGCATTTACTTCCTTGTTTGTTTGGTTTCTGAGTGCTTGTTTGTTTGGTTTCTGAGTCCTTGTCAGCTTCCTTTTTTTCCAGTGTAACTGGCTGTTTTTTTGGAATACTATCATAATTGAATTGCTGTAAAGGAAACAAGATAGCAGCTCCTATTGAAAAAAGAGAGGTTTAAATAATTGACTTATGCCTAACTTAATTTTGAAAATAGAACATGAACAAAAATTAAATATAATGGAAAAGCAGAAAAGACTGTGTAACTATGACATATTATTTCACTTACAGTCTTCTCCTTCTACAGATTTTTGAAATATTCCCATACAGATAGATTTTTTTTTTTTTTGAAGCCTGGATCTATGTTACCTTCAAAACCACGTTTGAAGCTGAGTTTATCCATTCTGGCTGGACAGAAATAACTCTTAAGAGACAGACTTAGGGAAAATTTCCATGCATGTTTTGTAGAAAACAGAATGATAATTTTACATAAAACCGAACCCATAATATAAAACCCATGTCATTTGAAAAACAACATAAAAAATGAGAGGCAAGGTGGCATATTTACAAAGAGAAGTAGTCTCTAGAACACCATAAAAAAAAAAATCTCTGCACCGTTGATGTGTAATCTGACTCACAAAGCAATCCTTATCAGAGAGACAAGATCACTTTGGCTCACACTGCATTATTTTTAAATTGTGGATTGAAACTTGAACTAAGAAAAAAATAGGTATTAAATTTCCATCATTTATTTTTCCGTCAATTTGGAAAATCCAAGTTCACATATGTGGCAGTCATGTCGAATTTTAAATTTTCTAGGATTTTTACACCACATCCTACTTTCACAGAAAAAGAAGCATATTCTTCTCCTGGTCCAATTTTGCACTAGTATATAGAAAAACAAGGAAGCAAGCTTGTTTTCCAAATTCACTAGCTCTTTCCTTGTCTGTGCTTTGCATCATTTCATTTACCCTAAAAGTAAAATCTAGACCTGAATAGAAGGATAAGACCCCTCCTAACAGGAAATGTCACCAAAAGACTCATAAGTTATAACCAACAGTGTGTCTCACTTCCCTGAAGTCCTTGCAGGCAGGTAACCCATATTTTTGAATTTCTTTCAGCATTCTTAACCTTTGAAGTCTTTGAAACAGATATGATCATTTGGATCACAATTTCTTCACTCGTAAGTGCAAAAGGGGCTCAGCCATGACTGGCTGTTTAGGGGATATGATAGAGCATTTAAAAGTAACATTTATAAAATTAAAATATATCTCTGCACGTGTATCATAAAACTAGTTCTGCAGAGAACACACTTTACTGCACGTGAATTGTGAGCAGAATGTTGAAAATAATGCCAAAATCAGATTAAAACCCACAGCTCTGTAAATGCAACACATTTTTCTTCTTGGGAAAAAAAAAAGAAAAAAAAAGAAAAAAGAAAAAAAGTAAAGAAAAAAGAAGAAAAAATTAAAAATAAAAACAAAGCAAAAAGAACAGNCAAGTTTAACATGGTAGGTACCAATTAGTTAATTCTGAAAATAAGAACATAAAGTTTTCCTAGGTTTTTTTGACAGTTTATTCCTCTAATAGTTAATGTATTAGCTGTTACAGGATAATTTTAGTGATGCCAATCAAGATATCTTTAGAGTAATAGCTACTACTGCTTACAAGTGTCAGATGTTTTATTGTAAACCAGGAGAGAAAAAAACAACAAACAAGCCAATAAGTAACACCCACCACCCACTCACTCCCAGAAAAAAAACCCTCTCTGCCCTCATTATTTGTGATTGTGGTTAGACAAAAAATGGAGCACTTCAAAATAGGCAATTTTAATAGAAGCCACTATTTTATACGAAAATTGAATGCTGACAAGCCTTCAATCAAATTAATTATCTGAAATTTGTAAATAAATTTCTGGAAACTTCCCAAGTTCTCTGTAGTTTAGTGGTGTTCCTCCATTGTCATGTTTACAATTTGATGCTAAAAATTTATTGCCAACCTGAATTTGGAAGGTAGCCTGTAAAATCAATGTCTTTATAAGTGACTGGAAAGACATTTCAATGAACGACAAGTTCAAGCTAATAATTTTCTGTCTTTGAAATCCCAGATAATTTTGTATGATTCTTCTAAACTTGGAATATAGCACTAATCAGTTTAGAAGCTACAGAAAATTGTATTGTAAATGTAACATTTTTAATGTATTTTACATTATTTTACCTATCCTTAAGTGAAATTGTACAAAAAATTAATTGATGAAAGATTGAGAAAAAAATTCCACTTGCCTAAATATATAAGAAAAAAAAAAGAAATAAACACCTTTTCAGAACACTTTGAATTCAGGAGCCAATATAAAAGAATGTATTCTGTTTCATACAAAGCAGTAAAATATTACTTAGTCTATTTTACAGGTAGAAAAATCAATCAAGATTGTCTCAAAGTCCCTAATATTCCAGAGGTTTGAACACTGGTTTCACTGAGATTCTGCTGTGAGACTGGCAGACTCAAATACAGTAGAACCTAGTCATAAACAAAAGGTAAAAGCTTACAAAAACTAAATCTGGAAACCATTTCCATGCACATGAGGGACAAGAAGTTGTTTAAAAGTGGTCAGCAAAGATTCACAAAGGGGAAGCCATGCTTCTCTACTCTGAAAGTCTTCTACAATTAAATCATTCAGTGGGTAGATTAGGGGAGAGCAGTGGACAGTGGATACCTTGTCCTGTAGAAGGCTTTTGGCTCTGTCTGCTATAGGATCTACAAAAACAAGCTGCTGAAGTATGGGCAGGAGGTGGATGAAAACTGTTGAGCACCTGAGTCCAAAGCATTGTGATCAGTGGCATAAATAAAGTCTAGTTAGAGGCCAGTATCAGGCAGTGTATCCCAGTGATCTGTACTGGGTCCAGTCCTCTTCAAGATCTTATTAATGATCTGGGGGAAATGCTGAAAACATTCACATTTTGTTTCACAAAACAGATATTTGGCTTTGGAGAGGTAAGAGGGTGAACCTAGAACCCCTGCTAACACTAAATATGGCAATACAGGTCAACAATAACTTACGTGACTCATAAGGAATCTTCTGCATAATAACAATTTTTCTGGGGAAAAAAAAAAAACAAACAAAAAAACAAACAAAAAAAACCATAAAACAAAACAAACAAACAAAAAAAACCCCATCATTCAAAGAAATAGTAGAGTGAAAAGTTGTAGGAGAAGGGATTACAGGTGACCTGGCCCCTGATGATGTCACAGCTATATTCAATAAGGATGAGTGTGATGAAAGGGTGGGTTGGCTGGTCAGAGGAGGATTCTGAGGAAGGAGGAACTGAAGGAATGATTCAGAAAGACTGGTCAAACAGGAAAGAGAATTACTGCTGCGAAGAATCTGCTGAGAGGTCAGTCTAGGTCTGCCATTGGAGCTTGCAGTCAGAGTCTAGCAGGAAAAGCCTGTAGCCAGAGTCTGCAAAGAAATACCTGAAGTCAGAGTCTAGCAGGAAATACCTGCAGTCAGAGACTATGAGGGAGGCCTAGAGTGGGAGCTTGCTGTAGTCAGAACCAGTGAGTAGCTGGAGTCAGGTGAGGAAGAATAAATTGACACCCTTTTCATGTTGATGAACTAGAGTGGCTCATTTCTATCCCTAACATGAGGTCTGCTGAAACAAAAAGTTATGAGTTAGATGTAAAACCAAATGCTGTAAATGTAAAAACAAATGTAACAAAACAAATGTAAAAACAAAATTTTAAAGCTGGAGAAGCTATTACTGAAAGAAAAATAAAACCCACAAGTTTCACTGCTTTGACAGCTGATTCCTAGAGATGAATATATGTTAATATATAACAGAACAAAAATATGTTTTAAAGCAATACCAATTGAAATGATAAGACAATAAATTAGGAAGTTAATACCAAAAAGAATGCTTGAAAGATTAGATTGTATGGAAGAGAAGCACACAAAACAACTATTATTTTAGACTAAGACAACCTTGTTTTTCCCTGGGCTCATGCTGGAGTCCCAGCATACCTGAAAAACTCAAATCAGTGTTGTGACATTCCCTCAAATGTTCATCAGGAAGACACATCTATTATATATTTACACATGTACAGAGCCGATACAACAGTTGTAATATACCTTACACCAGAATCCTCTACCAGGAAGAGTAATGAAAAGAACAAAAGAAGGGTCATATCAATGGAACTGACTGAGAAAATACCATCAGCTTGGTGCCAACTATCTGCCCTGACCTACCTGCCAAGAACCTGATAGTCAATGGAATCCTCTGCAAATTTTGTAAAACAAGTTAAGGAGGAGATGCCAGCTGCCTGGGAGCTTCTATCTGAATTGCCTTTTGTGAGAATTTGAAATATATGGGAATTTTTTCCTGCCCCTTGCACAGACTAAGGTCATCATGTTTTAGGGCAGGTCATTCTGGAACCATGTACTTTCTGTCTTTCAGTTTAACTTTTGGAGCACTAGATTTGGGTATTTTAGATAAACCATCAAGCTTAATTTACCATCAGCTGATCATGCTGCTTGGAGTGAGGCACTTCTTCTAATCTCTGACCTCATTACCACTGAGGAGGATGAGATGGGTACTCCTTGCTTTTCCTAAGCTCTGGCTTCTCTAAGGGGCTGCTGGTTGTTTCATCTACAGCTCCCTTTCCTGGCCTCCATGAGACCTAATGTGGTGGACAAACAAAAGAAGCTCAGAGTGTAACACCTTTTACTACTTCCTTTTTCTATTCTTTTATAAGCATTCTTGCTTTATTCTTTTTCTTAGAAATCTTATCATATAATTCTCTCTCTTGGTCTGATTCCTCAATTTGTGCAGTATTTCAAAGCTCTTTATTTATAGCAATAACACTGCTCCATTGGCTGGTATCGTTTATTTTTCATTTTTTATAACAATAATAATGTCGAAACAAAACAAACATCTGCTCAACTGCAGTAAATTATCTGGCTTTCCATTCTCTGTGCAGAGTAAAAATAGCTGAAGATTATTTCACAAAGTGGGTGCTTTCAGGCTGTAGTATGCCTGACATGGGTACTGCTCAAAGATAGAATTTAACCTTTCATGTCTGGTTTAAAGTGCTCAACTATTCTCCCATAATTTCCAGCAACTTTTGGCCCTGAGTTTCTGTAAGTCTTATAGGATCAAGTAATTAGAAAACAAAGAACCATTTGAAGAAACAAGTGATTTACAATGGAAGGTCCACTTCTGCAATTTGCAATGGATGTTAAAATAGTTAAGCCACAAAATACTGATGCATGTTACCCTGAAAAGCTTTTGAACTTACAACAGTAAGATAATCCTCACAGAATTAGTCAGGGTGAGGCTAATATTAGAGCGCCTCTCTGCACAGAAGTTCAGGCAGGCAGGTGTAGATATGTCAAGGCAGCCACATGTAAGCCTGATATTATTTCAGAGCTGCATTTTAGAACAAGCTAGCACAATTTCTTTCTAATAATGGTTCATTTATGTGCTTGAATGGTAATATGGTTTCTATATCTACAGTTGGCTGGTATCTGGACAGCTCAAGAGATGGTGGGAATATTCATATGATACTCTCTTTATTCACACATACAGACACATGAACCATGACACATGCTTACAGGAGCAGAAAACCTCCAGTGCGGATCTTATTGGTGCCACACTTTTGCTGCCTTCCCTGTAGCATCTCATAAAGCAGAGCATACTCCATATCAGGTACCATTTTTCACAGCATCTTTGGTGAACTCATCAGGCATTCCTAGTTCCTTGCATGGAAATTAATTATTTATGTATGCAGCAAAGTAAATAATTTTGAGCTGCTGAAAGATGGGGATCAATATCCTGACTGATTATTGTTAGAGTTAGATTTACTATGACTATACTTTTAGAAATTGGAAGTAAAAGAGTTCATGAGGCAGAAAGATGTTGTACATACAACGGCCTAGATAAGAAAAACAACCAAACAACCAAAGGATGTTAGTTTGTATACCTATAAGCAAATTGAATTTATGGTCACACCTGAGACAAAATATAACTGCATGGAATATCAGTTGCATGGAATGACCTTGAATTATATATGCCTTAACGAGCTCTACAATACATTCATGCTTATCTCAAGAAGAATATCAAATACTTTAGTATTTCTGATACAAAATAGCAACAAAAATATTTATCATTTTTCTCCTCTCCTCCTGCAGCTGAACCCATATAGGTAAGCCACAAATAAGCCTAATTTGTTTACCTGTGGGTGTTGCATTAAGTTATGTGTTATTTGATAGAAAAATCACTTGGAAAGGAAAATAACAGAAATATTAACATTTGAAAGCCTTGTGTGAATCTATTCTGAAATGAATCCTTTAAGAAAGAATTAGAATTATTTGCAGAATTGGTTTACTAGAAGCTAAAAAGAGGATAAAAGCATTTTATGTGAGAATAGCATATTTCTAACCAAAGTGTTCAACTGATAAGTGATATAAACTTATTAAAACCTAGAATTAAGAATTCCATTCTGTTGCCAATGAAAAGTTAATCACAGTGTGAAGCTAATCCTGGATATCAGGATTCTCCCACCAATAAACTCCACGGTATATAAAGTAGGCCCTACAGTAGCACATCTATGCTTTACGTGCTAAGACTTGAGCCCATATGAACCATCTTAAGCTAAAAATAAATAAATAAATAAATGAAAAAGAAAGAAAGAAAATGAAAAAGAACCACAATAATCAGCATTTAAGTTAGTATAGGAGCATGAAAGGATATATATAATCATCTACTTAGTGGAAGCCGCTTGCGCAGTAATTCTCAATAAGCACTGGATCTTTGGGTCTTCTGTAAAGCAATAAAAATTCATTGCTTAAATAGATTAATAAATTATTTTCTGCAACCATCAGAAAAAGAAATAAATAAACAAAGCCAGAACACATGGCTATATTTCTTTAGGATTGTTTCAATAACTTCACAAGATCAGTTCAGTTGACAGAAGCTTTTAACATCACAAATACTGTACTGCGACGACAAAGACATGTTAGAGTAGTAGTTCAAAATTCAAGAGCTTAGTCCTAGTGCTTTACTCCAATGTTTTGCAGAAAGGTAGAAATCCAATGGACAAATAATAAGGTTCTCAGTGAAGTGTTTAGGCTAGTCCAGAAATTCAGAATAACGCTTATATAAAACTGTTGGGCAAACATTTTCAGAATTCTTTCAGTGGTATAACATTGTATAAAAGTGCTCATTGTTAAAGCATATGAGTATAGCCTTAATGAGCTTCTACAGACACACAGAATTTCCAGCAGTGCAACTGTTTAGTGATCTTTTTCCCATCCATTAATCTAAGCAAATCTGCGTGAAACATAACCGTCATAAATGGCTCCACACTTTAAAAAACCCCCACTATAAATATCCCCAAAATGACACTCATTTAAGGACTTTCTGAATATGATTTCTCAGTGTATGGATGATTGATTGTTCCAGCCAAGAATCCTCTCTCACTAAAAAGAAAAATGCCTTCCAAGAAAATCAGTAGACACTTGTTTATTTTCTACTTGTTTTACATAAAACGGGGTTAAATATGCACTAGGGATTCAGAGTATCAGTTTCAGGTGGTAGGAATTTAAAACATGTGTTGTAAATTGGATAATTGGGTTTTCTTAATTAGCTGTTTTGATGAGGAGGAATGCATAGTCAAAAAAGGCATCCGAGATGAGAGGAAGGAAATTTTGAATGCTATAATGTCAGATTGAGCTGGCCTGCTGCCTGGAATGTACTCAAAGATTAGCCTAAAAAACTCAAAGTGTAAATAACATTGAAGAAGATAGTTGTTTTGTCAAAAAAGTATGTTTTCTACTCTTTACACTGTTGCCACATATGTGCTTTTGAAAACTCAAAGGATGGTTCAAGGTATAATGACATTTTATCACAATCACAGAGGAAAGAAAATTGATATTTCTGTCTCAGATTCATCTCTAAAGCTTACCTTTTAATGGCTTTTCAAGTTCTGATTTTTTTATTTTTTTTTAATGCTTTCTTATTGAATATGAGTTATGATTTAATTTTCTTATTTTGGTTTTGAGATGCAAGAGTTTTGTTTTCTTTCTTGTCCTCCCAAATCTTTCTCTATGGTAAAGGCTGCCAGGCTTCCTTTCAACTACTATGATAGTAGTGAATGGGTAGGAATAGAAGAAGTGTTTAGGGTATGCCTAGGTTGAATTTAACTTTTTTGGGGGGTATTCCAAAAATGGCAGGGAATATTAAATACCCAGGAAGTCAGAAGGAAAAAAAAAGAAAAAAAAAAAAAAAGAAAGAAAGAAAAAAAAAAAAGTCTATCTGTGATCAAAGAAAGAAATAACTAAGAATTGTTGGGATTGGGATGATGTCAATTAGCTAAGAAAACAGTTTGTATGCTTTCTCTACCTATGTATACATAATACTGTTTGCACCTCTTCAATAAAAAAAATAAAAAAAACCTACCAGGTTTTGGGGTGGTTGAGGTCCACTACAAGAACCAATGGCACTTCTGTGGGTTTTGTTTGGGATTTTTTTGTGCAAATTGATATAAAGACTTAATTATCTTGAAACACTACCTATAGACAAGAAACACCCATTCTTAGACTGTTAAACTGCTAGATTTCAGAGGTCAAATTATTATTTAATACTTGAAAAAGTAATAATAAAAATCAAATGAAAATGAGATCAGATAATTTGTGTTTAATGATCCTGATTACATCTTCGAATTTTTTTTTCCATTTTCATCTCAATAATAAGGATTACAAAAATGCTTCCAACAACACACTATCATGAACTTAAATCTACAGTGAAATAACAGCAGCATGTCACTCTAAATGAACAATATAATGGAAGGCATTTCTAACATCTTAGGTCTCTGCAACAGCAGGAATGTTGTTAGGTTGTCTCTAAGGGTATTTTGCACCCTACAAAGATAAAAAAAGTTGAAATTATTCTTTTATTACAGCTTAAGTTGTAGAACTCCCAGTAGGTTCCATTGCCGATTGTCTTTCAAGCTGTATTCCACAATAACATTTCTACCTGCTTGCTGAGGTTTTGGTTCCTTCCTGCTCTTTTTTTTTTTTCCTTCTTCTTTTTTTTTCTTTTTTTTCTTTTTTTAAGGTGCACATTAAAGAAACATCAAGAAAATTCTCAGAGCAAAAAGTGCACACGTGTCAGAATCCTACAAGCCAGGAAATCAATAAGGAGGAGAAACTTGGAAAGCTAAAATTGTTCTGCATGATCTTTAGAGAAAACCAACATACAAATGCAGTGTGTATTTTGCAAGAAACGTCAGGAACAGTTAATTTATGTCCTGGATAATGCAAAGGAAAATTAAAAAGATATTACAACTGGATTTAATTTTCAGTCCACATAAATTATTTGTTTCCATTTATGCTGCTTTTTAGTATCAACCCAATATATCAACTATACTAATAGCCTGAAAACATCTGCTTTATCCCTAAATGATGAAGACTCCAGAGAGCTCTGCTGCAACAGCTATTTGGTGCCAAATGGCTGTCCTTACAATGACTTGCATTATGAAGTTCTTTTCTTGGACAGCAGAAAAAGTAAACTAGAAAGCATCAGCAAAGTATACTCTTCTTCGAATTTTTGCTGTTCCAAAATTTTGCAGGTTTTTACAGAAGCAATCAGTTTGTGGATCTTTTTTAGAGACTACTTCTCTAATCATCAGGTTCTTATTGTCTCTACCATGCTCCAATAATAATGGAAAATAAATATTTTAATCCTGTTGCAATAGGTCTTGAAGACTACTTGTATTTTGTTGGTTGGCTGGGTTTTTTAATGACTCCAAATCCTCTATCACATAGGAGCACTTAGACGGCAGAAGACCAACAATTTTTCTGCAGGAAAGGGATGCATGAGTCAAAACGTGTTGTGAACAATTAGGAATTTCATATTACAAAAATACTCTGAAGAAATAGCAAGGATGAAGATACATTTCTGACAAATACATACAAATTATATTATTCTAATATTTTTCTCTTTTTCTCTGGTAATGCAGACCAACAGAAAGTTAAGGGATATCTCACCTCCTTTTAGGGCAATTCCTCTTCCAGAACCGCTTGAAATTTTAGGAGATTAATTCTTATTTTCTGAATGTGTTTTCCCTTTGAAAATGTTCCAGTGATGGTAGATGTGTAAGTAGCAACTACAGAGACGTTACTGTTTGTGAGTGGCTTGGTATTAAGATAACACAGGCCAGCTATTCTCTGGATTTATCTTGGCCTGAGAGAAGATATGTTATGGCTTTTTAAGCATAAAAAAATTATGTAACCATCAGGTAACAGTTATCTGTTTTGTTCCAGCATTATTTTACTTTAGGTAGTCATTTGGTGTAATTCTATATATCTGTATTTATATTTTTGTATATTTGTTTGAAACTGTTGTTTGCTATAGAATGAACCTATGATCTTAAAATGAGAAGAGTCCTTGAAATATTGTCCCAGGATGCTGTCATTGGAACAGGATGCCACAAGATTCAAACAGCTTACATAGCTTCTGATCACTGAGGGGATGCAATATTGCAACCTGTGTTAAAATGAGCTTTAGAATAAAGAAGTATTCGACCTATGTAGAACAAACTATATAAAATACAATCAGACATATAGACTAATGAAGAAAGGTTAACATGTAAAGAATGCTAGCAAACATATAAAACTTCCTCAAGCAAATATTTTGGTCACATGTCAAAAGTTTTTTCCCAGCGGCCTACAAAACCAGAACTGACCAACTCAGGTGGGTATAGAGTTTTTTCATATGAAATGTTGTGTTTTAAAAGCAACTGGGAATTAAACTCCAAATGAGCTGCCCCCCATTCCCTGTGCCCCCTTCTGGTGCGAGATGGACAAAGGCAGAGACCATGGGTTGAGAGAAAGATTTACTGAAAACAAACATTAGTGGAATTAGAATTGAACAGTAACAACAATATTATTAACAAAAGTATACAAAAGAGAGGGTGATTTATTCACAAGTAAGGTGCTCACCACCTTGAATCAGTTCTGCATGGCCACTGAGACAAAGAAAAATGATGGATGATATTTCAGGATCTACAAGTTGTTTCCAGCTCAGGAGCTAACCAGCTACAGGAATCACTTGACCTCTTTTGGCCTTGATTTCATGGACTTTTCTCTGAATTTCCTGAAATTTGTGGTATCAAAATAGCTATCTCCACAAGGAGCTGACTTGGAAACCTTTACCTGTTAGCAGGAAAATATAAAGCAATAATAATCATTCAAGATTGACAGGAGCTACCACCAAACAAAAAATATTGAGTTTTTAAAAAAACAAATGTCCATGAAGGTAAAAGGACTAAGATGAGTCCTTATATACCTATCAGACTGGGGAAAGTAGATGAAGCTTTGGGAGTGATTATCAGTGAGTTAGCGTCCACAGAAGGAGAAGTATTAGGAGGAGTTATTTGCTATGGAAGGTCGACCATGTCTAGTCTTTTCCCATAAGCAAAGATTTTGAAGTCTCTCTCATTTTGAAGTCCTGGAGAGTCCAGCCTGCCTCGAATTTCTATGATGTCTGAGGTAGTGGCATTGCAGGATGGGAAGGAAGGTGAATAACTTCAGTTTTTTGGTGGTTGAAGTTGAGTGAGATGTACCACAGGGGATGCAAGTGCTTCTGGAAGCTGTCTGGGATGTTTTTACATTCACTGGTTGAAAAGCAGAGTAAGACTTTTGTGATAACAAGCTACAGAAAGAACCTGGAAGATGTGTTACTTTAGACACTAACTTTTGAGAATTCTTATAAAATAATTGTAAAGTAACTGTAATAATAGTTTGAATTCATAAGTGATATAAGTAAATTGTCATTTGCAACCAACTTAATGAGGCTCATCAGATACCAATGAAATGTGGGCATATTGAATTAGACTGTTGGAAGTCTAGAAGGACATGTTTAAGGATAACCTCTTTTATCACTTTTTTTATATGTCTTGCGCCTTATCTTGGTTTGCCAAGGTGTTTGTATATATGCAATAAACAAAATATTAGAAAATAACTTTTTGTCCTATGAAAATGCTTTAATAATAATATTGGAACTATGTAGGAATGTACCCTCACACTTGAGTAGGCGCTTCTATATAATGAAAAATTTTCAGTTTACCTTTGAATACGTGAGGAAGATAAACTAGAATTTTCCATAGCCTTCTCATTGTAATTGGTTCAGTGCTAGCGCAGGGGGAACTGGTTGGATCTTTGGGATGTTTCTCAAAACCTGTAGCTGTTTCTATTGTCACTTTGCCAAAAGAACCCTCCTGGGTCATTCAGTACTTAAGGACAACCACAGAGGTTCTCTGGACCTTTTTAGGGTGTCTTAGAAAGATGTCAGAGATTTCTCTGACACCTGTGCTCAGTTTTCTGTTTCTGTATTGTTTGTTATTTTGTTTTTATTAAAACCTTTACTTTACAAAACACCCCTGAAAAGCTGTCTCCCAATTATTTTACACCATTCTGAGATGTGCAGGACACCCTCAGAGACTGAAACATTTTCAGGGCTCATAACAGTCTGGCCAGGTGTTAAACTGTATCAGAACTACTTTTGGCATACTGTTTAAATGAATGTGGGAATTTCAGAAACAATACTAGCATGGCTGGTCAGAGTCTGACAAACAGTAATTAACAACTGTCAAGTAATTAAACAGTTGGGTAGTCTAGTATCAATTTAGGTTCATAGTCAGCATTTTATATTATCTATTGTGTTGTACAGGTTTTGTTCATATTTGATTTTTTTTCCTTTTCTAGAATGAATGTTATTGTCATTTCATAGTTATTTTAGCAGCTAGGCTATCCTTGTCCTGTTTAATTGCCTACTGGAAAAGTGCCCAGTAAAATAGCAGATTTTTATTTTTTGAGCACTATTTCTAGAGTAGACGATCTTTATTTTTGGCACTACATTTTAACCATTTTCTATTTTTCTTTCTTCAGGGTCATCCAATTTTTGCTTATCTCTCAAGTGTCTTTACAAATAATAATGCAGGATATATTTGACATTTACATTTTTAAGTCCAACTTACCAAAGCAGTATATTAAAATTTTTTTCCATCTCCTGAGCTACTAAAAAATTTGTCAAACATGTCCTTTTTAAAGTCTTTTCAGATGAATTTCTAATGACAGAGACTGAATATATATATATATATATATATTCCTATGAGTAAGTTTGTATTCTTTTAAGCTTTTATCTAATAACTTCTGTAGTATCCATTTGGTCAGTATATCAGCATATGTATGCAGACTTTATTGTCTCTCTACAAACCAAATCTATTTGAACCCCCATACGTGGACTACTACTTAAATTGTAAACTTTAATATTCTGAAATTATTATTTGGATAATAATTAAAATGTATAGGGAATTAAGAGCCTTGGATATCCTGTTCCAGTTTCTGCTATTTGAGATTTTTTTGAACACTGATATTTTCTAATTATATTTATTAACTTTTGCTCTTAGTGCCATATGTCTAACTACCTTTGCTGACACACTTTTTTTTGAGTCCTATACATATTTCTGACTAATGTTCTTATCTGTTTGCTGTGGGTAAGGTGTCTACAGATGGAAACAGTCTCTCTGTATGCATGTTTTATCTTTCTGTGCATATTAAAGTTAAATGTTACTGTTCCTTGAGCTCTATGTATGAGACAGAAGGCTGATATAGGATCATGTATGAAGAACTTCTCTTTTCCTAAAGAAATATAAAAGCAACGAAATTATTATTTTCAAACGTGTCAACATTTTTTAATAAATATTAATTCTCTCTATTTTTCCTTATAAGACATAGATTTACCAGTTTTCTGGTAGAAAAATGTTACAGGCTTTACTAATATCTACTGGGTTTTTTCATATAAATTCTATTCTATTTGCTCGTAATCTGGATCAAGGGTGAAAGGCCTTCTTTTCCAGAATGTAAAATCACATAAACTCCTTCAACTTCTGCTCCTTAGAGAGCATATATTAGATCTGACTTTCAAGCATAAAATGCACACTGTCTTTTCAAACAAATTTTACATTCATCTGACTGGGTGACCCCTTATAATTAAGAATGAGTGTTAAAACAACCAGATTTCCAATGCAGATTTTGAAAGCAAAGCTAGGAGTGTAATGACAATACCTGTGAGAAAAAATGTGGTAGGAAGATTACGTGAACTGAAGACTAAGACTATCTACAGTAATATGCACAATTTCTTCTCAGTTTTATGATAATAAAAAACCTGCATCGGGATGTATAAAGCCAAAACCAAAGTGAAACTTTTTATTTTGGCATAATGGATAAACAAAATATACTTTTCCAGACACAGCATTGAGTCTGAAGATGCAATATGTTATCAATTTATTTATATATTTTCTTTAATTTTAGACATCTGAATAATAAACATTTATTATATATGCATAGTCTTAATTTCCTTGGTTTTTATACAATAAAACAAAACCTACAACACTCTAAATTCATATGTGTGAGACTGAAACAGAAAGCCAATCTTTTGGCTGTTATTTCACCAGTTCTTAAACTCTCTCTTTACCAGGTTGCAGAAAAAGACATCTGTAGGAATATCTCTTCAAAGCATTCATATAGAAAAGCAGTGTGTGTGATCATACTTCCTTTCACCAGTGAATAAATCTTCCTTATATTCCTTTGGGCAGATCATGAACACCTGAATATTTATCATCTGCCACCATATTTTCATTCTTCAGTTCAGCCAATAACATAGTGAATTCTAGCTAGTAATCAAATTTTGTAAGATAAAGATAATGGAGTATTCTGTTGAGAAAACCACGCCACAATTTAATAGTTTTCATGATCAGAAACTCCACCTTATAAATTATCCTTTATTAATTTCATGTTACTCATGACTGTGATCTCTTATATGATATTTTTTTTCTTAGAATGTTTGCTTCCTTTAAATAAGAAGATAATTTTAACAAACCTTTTTCTATATATTTTTCAGCAAACTTAAAGGAAGTTTGAAGTTACTAGGTAAATTCTTTCCTCATGTGGAAATAAATTGACAAGGCTGGCTTAGATTGAACACCAGGAACCTATATAAGGTGTGGTGCAGTAACAGCTAGGAATAACTTCTTGTTTCAGAGCAAAACATGCCCTTTCTCTGTTATGTAAACATGATCTAAGTCCCCTTTTTTCAGCTAAAACTCATTTAAGATCCATTGCAGGCATTATTCTTTTTCATGTAGAAATTACTAACAATGGCCCACATGGTTACAAAAACTGTGTTAGTGGTATACACTACTTACAAAAATTATTGCTAAAATACCTCACAATAAAGAGAGAATATTATAAACACAATGGTTTGGTGTTCAAGGCTATTTTCCTACATAAATGGACAAAATCTCTGGATTGAGAAAGGCTCAGACACTGTTATCCTTTTTGTACTAAATACAACCTGAAAGCACAAAGAATTCTCTTAAAGCCACTGAGACCATCTGTGGAATTAGGATTTGTTTAGGGTATAACCCACATAAATCTATAGACCTAATCCTAAACATGTAGTTTTCACTATTGTCAACAACAAGTGCTGTGTAGTTGTTCTCTCTTTCTTTAGTCCTCTCCAAAGAGCAAATTATTAATATGTAAAATATTTTCTCAAATAAAAGTAATTTTGCCACATCTGTTTGAAAGCCATTGTAATAAAAGGTTAGAGTCATTAACACAATCTTTTTACTTGCGCATCTTTTAAAGCTCATTTGTAGCTGCTCATTCACATTGGCATCCTACCATGAGACTGCCAAGAGTAATTTTTTTTTCTTATGAAGCAGGAGCTGCTTCATCTGGCCGTGGTCAGATGGCCACCCTGCTCCCTTACCCCCCTACCCATAACTTTCCAGCTATGTATACAATGAATAATATTTCTGTCCTTACCAGACCTCACACTGGAAATCTCTCCTGATTTTCAAACACCTCTATGTTTTGTTTTTAGGTAGCAGGAATTTAAACTTGCACTGGCAAACTTTTCCACTTAGCCTACAGAACTTGGTTTTTTTCAGTGATGAGCAACCACAGTAAACAACGCAGAATTTGTTTGTTGGGGTTGGTTTATTTTTTTTTTCTTCTTTGCATAAACTTTCCTGACTCTGTAATTAAGTTGCGCTTACCTAAAATCTTACTTAGAAAAAGAAGGAAACAAAAAAGGAAAACTGAAAGAAGTGTGTTGCATAATTTGGTTTATCATGATGCCAGCTTTTAGATGATTGAATCAGTTGATTGCAGGACATAATTTCTGTAAAATGAGTACTTAATGAAAGAGAGGTGAATAAAATACAGGCAGCTTGGTTTTTTTTTCCATACAACAGACCATTTTGTAAACATTTGATAACCTCAGTTCTAAAATTGCTGATAGGTAGTCGTATAAGTAAAGAAATATTCTGAGATAGCTTTATATTTGTTGTGGAATGGTTGGGAGAAAATACAGTGTGAAATTAATTTTGAAATCTCACTTGAGTCTTGCAGAATGATTCAGGATCATTTTCAAAGTGGATTAACATTTAAAGCATTTTATTATCTTATTATCTAATGTCATACATAAAGTTTTATAACCATCAGTTTAGCATTTTAAAGATTCTTAATATTGTTATAATAAAACTCACTACTGCAGCTAATTTTATATTCCATAATAAAAAAATAAATCTGTGCTGGTAAATCAGTCATCCTTTAAACTCTTAATAAAAAGAAAAATGCCTGTGTTTGGACAGCATTTTGTTCTAAGTGCAGTAATATATAATGTGGTCGATTGCAGTATTTAAGTAAAATATTGATTCTTTTTCCTATCTTATTTGCCAACTTAAGTATTGGTTTACACATTTTCCAATAGCTTTATTTAAAACTAAAATGGTAGCAAATGCTTGCTGATGTCATAATGGGTTTTTATTTTTATACTGATAGTAAAAGACACTTGTTTTAGTTTTATCATTCTAAGAACAATAAATAAATGATTTTGTGAGCACTTCTGACAATGGCATTAGAATATCTAGGGTCTACTTTTTCACACAATTATATTTATATAATGAAGCATTATACAAATATGCGTGTTTAACTTTGGTTAATGTATGTATTCAACTGTAACAGCAAAAGTCTGTCAGCTTTGGAAACTGTTTAAAGCTTATGGATGACAGAATGTTTATAACATCCATTTATGGCTTCTACCCCTCCTTTTGCACAAGCAAGATCCAGATTTTCAGTATCCAGAAGAGAATCTAGATATCCAAAACAGCAAAGTTTGCATTTAAGCACTTAGATTACTACAATGTTTTCAAGCTATAACCTCCATCCCTTTATGTGGTAACCCCTCTGGTGTGTTTTATCCTTTCCAGAGGTTTCCACATCCAAAACTTACCATATTAAAACCCTTGGGCTCTTATTTCTCATGCTTTAATGTGGGATGATCTCCTTTTTAAAAATCCACAGCTGCATTTGGTTGCAAAGACTTAGGAAAACAAAAGAACAATTCAAAGAGTGCCTAATCCCCCATAGTTCTGTGAGAAGAATACATGACTGCAAGCTGCTTAAAGTGAGGTCCCCAGTTTGCAAGGTAGTCATAGCTCTGATCCATGTCTGAAGTGTTTGAACCCAAGGAGCTGAGGGATCCTGCCAAGGAGCCAGTCCCCTCAAACGCATAGGTCTGAAGTGAGTCATAAGGAGGGACGCTAGGATCTGTGTTTGCTTCTTCAAGCTTTTCTGAAATGAATTGCCTGAAGATTGCGCTGTCTGGGCCAACCTGCAGAGACTGTCTGTAGAGGCTCTGGATCTCGGAGGTCACCTTCTTCCGAGGTTTGTGTGTTCTCATGACAGTGCGTGTCCTCAGTGCTGAAATATCAAAGGCTTCTGTGTCTTCCTCGCCCCCTCCTTCGTCATCATAACTGACAATGTTCTCTCTGAATTCTTCCATCTTCTCTGAAAAGGGAGCCGCCTTCTTCTTCTGCTGCCTTATGGTTACAATTGCCAAAAAGAACACTGACAAAAGAAAAAGAAAAGAGAAGGGACAAGTGAAAAATTAAACATAACTAGAGGCTTTGAATGTGCTTGGAAAGATGAAAAAGTCACTTCTTATCTTAGTATCAGTGCTGTTGCAAAGTGAAGCTATCTTAACAATTTTATAGAGCTGTAATTTTTATGGATTTTATGGTTTTGAGATGAGCAATGGGTGTGTTGGAAAAATGGCTACAAAGGGACTTATAAAAAAGATGAATTAAATGGGGCACTTCTTTTGGTAGATGCAAATTTGAAACTGATGGGAACACAGGTTATGCTTTTTGAAAGTGCTTTTTTATCACATAATATATCCATTTAACATTCAGAATTTAAATTCTTAATCTCTATCAGTCTCTCTGATAAAAGCCCCATCAAGATCAAATGAAAAATGAGACAATGAGCAAGATATCCTCCTCACCTGGTTGAATCATTCATTTCCACAGACTATTCAGAATGGTTGAACTATTTCTGTTGCACTGGTTTGCAAATTTGAAACTCACTAAATTCTGTGTCATTTTACTCTCAAGGCCTATGGATCAGATGATCTTATTTCTTTCATATGTGAAAAGTTTCTTAATTTTTCTTTTAAAGCATTATTTTTTAATCCCACATAATTTCATTTTAACTGAACAATCCATTTGAATTACTCTATGACTTTGAGAGATTAATTATTTCAGTTTTAACTATATCTTGCTGCAGTTATACTTACGTAGTTTTTTTACTCAGAACATAAAATGATACAGCTACCAACAGCATTTTACTTAATTTAAGAACATGAGGAACCTGAAGAAGGTCTTTTTTCTACTTATTTACAGTAAACTATTCTATTTCCTTGGGAGATACAAACACAACACTTGAAAGGACTGAAAACAAGAATTTCTACTATGTATTCAAAAAACAGGGGGTTTTAACTTTCTAAACACTTTGCCTGGTGAACCCTTCTGATGGTATACTTCCTAATTGAAAATTTGTTTTCAGAGGTAAATGGCAAACTTATTATATATAGAATATCTTATTATTTAATTTAAAATAATTACAAAAATACAGCAAAATAATTAAGGAATTTTAAATGTTTGTGTTTGTAAGGAGGGTAGTAGTGTTTTTCTTCTTTTGGACTGATATATTTATCTATATCCCTGCTTTGACTTTTGTGATATGAATAAGCCCACTAGATGCCATGGGTTTATTGAACCTGGAGAGAGAACTTTTCTGCAAGAACCCAAGAAATCAAATAATTCCTCTGATGGCCTGGATAATGCAGTGATACAGTTTGCCTGATCCTTAGTCCCTGAGGCCAATAACAGCAAGTGAACTTATTCAGATACCCTACAACCATCAAACAAAACTTGAAATGTACACAAACCTGTAAGCTAAAACTGACTAAAAGACATGAGGCAGATGTCTAAGCTCATATTTAAACAAGACAATTCTGGAAGTGCAGGAAAACCTAGAAAAAACAAATTCATTGTATATTACCATGTTCTCGACTGTAAACCAGGACATGGATGCAGGAGAACTAGTGCATCCCTGGGCTTTGCTGTGGAATCAAGAAATTACTGGTATCTAGAACAGTCAGTCTTGAGTTGTTGGTTTGGTTTTAAGTGATGTTTGCTAGCTGTGCATGACCCTTTACTGAGGTACTAGAAAAACTCCTGTACATTTGAACCCTTCTCAATCCCAGTTTTCACACCCACAAATTCCCAAATGTATTGGAGGTTAAGTTGGTGTCTCCTGAGACGAAAAAGGAGATATCTAACATTTGGAGAAAACGCTGTCTAGAGATGTAACCTTAATTGGCAAACTCCCTGTGTCTGGAGCTTTCTGACTAATGTCAGATTATTCCTTTTTCCTTTTATTATTCGTAATTGATTTCAGTTCTACATTTGTCATTCCTAAGGCAGAATGAGTAGGGATCTACTTCTTTTAATATATTCCTACACTAGCAAATTTTCTTGTGTAATTCTGTCTTCAGCTTTACCTGTTATCAATACAGACTTTGGGCTCTGAAATCTTTATTACTGCAATGCCAGAAGAGTAAGGAGGACCATGACTCAACTACACCAAACTTTTAGGAAATTGTGTTAGAATTCGAGTTTTACTGAAAACTGGGGAGGAAGGGAGAAATTATAATTAAGAAAACCAGAAAGAAATGAAACATTTTCCTTATTTCAGTTTTTCCTCATGGGCCAGTACTTCCCAGTCTTTGAGTCAAGGATCCATCTTTGTTACTTAACCAACCCCTCTGAATGGGTTGGTTAATGAAAAGTCATTTTTCTTACTTGTACTTACCTAGGAATATTAATATGCAAGCCAAAACAGCAACTAAAGCCTCTGTGCTGAGACCCAAGGAGTACATGAAAGCTCCATATCGACAGTAGAAGGTGTTAACTTCAGTGTCACAGTCGCAGACAGTGACAGTGAGAGTATTTGTGCTCGTCAGAGGTGGGGTTCCGTTATCCTGAATTAAGATTGGCAAGTAGAAAAAAACCTGCTCTTGCCTCCTGAAGCCACTTTTTCCTGTGAAAATTCCAGCTGTGTTATCTAGAAGATAAATTATCATGATGATATGCATTTATATATTTTGTAACCACAACAATAATATTGAGTGGAATCTGACCTATTAAAAGTCAATGGTAGTCTACAAAGCTACATATTAAGAAAGTTAAAAAAAGTAAAGCAGACACTGACATTTGGTGCATATTTTGTCAATAATGAATAAATTGCATTTATTTTTGGTATATGTACTCCAGGGGCTATAATAAAACTTGACCAAGAACCTCTGGATTTAATGTTCAGAGTTAAAGAAATTGACATCTTTTTCAGTAACTGACACCTGCTCAGACTAATTAATTGGTTCTTAAAATGGTTCCATGCATCCAGCTGCTACCAAGCCAGAAGTTCACAGATATAATATAGACAGTTTGCCAATCAAAAAGGTTAAAAAGTGTGTCTAGCAGCACGTAGTGAAAACAGGTGGCAAGGGAAAGAAGAGAAAGCAAGAAAAAATCCACTAAAATAGTCTTTTATTTCTTTTCTGGCACAAAAACTGGAGCTAGCTGGACTTTTACCACCTAAAATAGCAAAAAGATTTGGATGCTTTCATTTTGCTTTGTATTTAACTGTTAGCGTTCAGAATTCTGTTCTGTAAAAAACACAGCATACAGCTTAAATTTGGGTCCTGTGGCATATCTATCAATTCAAACAAGTAACTTAGCTTGCTGTAAAACAAAATTTTCCTGTCTACATGCATGTATCATGAAAAGAAGAAAAAAGGATCTACAAATATATCCATGTCAGAATTTTTTCTCATGGCAGAGTGAAAGACTGCATGTATGCATATGTAGAGGTAGGGAAAAAGGGGGTTCTACCATTATCTGTACTATACATCTATACAAACACTCTACTGAAGTTAACTCCCTCACATATAAGTTGTTCTAGATTTCTGTCATGGATCAGAAGGTAGCTCTAGATAAAATCCTACAGATTGACATATTTTTCTCTTCCTTAAGGCTGTCAAAATTCAATCAGCCATTTCTGGCGAATATGGCAGAAAGGGACAGATTTAAATCTGATTGCATCATGTTTTAAAAAATTTTGTTTTCCCCATTAGTAGCCATCAAAAATAACTGAATGGTTTGCTTTGTTTGAGGGTCTGCTTGGGTTTTGGGCAGAAGGAGGAAAGGTGGGAAATGGTCAAACTGTGCACATGGCTTGTGCACAATTTGACCTTAATGTAATGACTTATATCTTCCTGGAAGGGAGTGAGAGGTTAATGAAGATGGGAATTGAAATTCTTATTGATACATTGACTAACTTTGAAGATAATTGAGAAGCAGTTTGCCATTTAACGTATTTGGAGCTTTACAAAACTTATTTCCATTGATTTGTTCCCTTAGCCAGAACATTCAAATAATTAGCATGGTCAATAAGAACAACGTGTACTTTAGCTTAGTCTGAAGAAGCTTTTCTTTGTAGTCTCAGCAGATTGACTCTAAATGGCCACCTCCTTGAGAGTCCTTTGCACCTATATTTTCATCTCATTATGGTTTTGCTTGATATTTTATATTATGAAATAAGATTCCATTCCTAGTTATCTGTTTTTATAATTGCTTAATTAATGAAATAACCATCCTATATTTATATCAATCTTCTCTTTCGAATAATCTTATTTCTCAGGCAAACAATTTTAACAAGAAAGTTGGAATTGACCACCATATTCACATTAAGAAAATAATTTTTAAGGAATACTTGTGTATTTTTCATCTCAGCTGTTTTTTCCTTTCCTTGAAATAAAACTGCCTTTTCCTGTTTATCTTATTCACTTGAAAATGAAAATAAACTCTTTGATACTATTGAATTATTGTTTTGAAATGGATCGCAGGACATGTCCAATTCTCATAATGAAAATTTCTATTTAAATGGAAAGTTTTAAGAAATTAAGAACCCACTGGAAGCATGCATCTTCCATTAGGAAGGTCTTAAAAAGCTGCATGACTGACACAACCTTGATTGTCTTTGACAGTAAAATGTGAGCTGTTTGCGTCCTCCTGAGCCAATGAGAAATAAAAACGGTGACCTTCTGCTGAGTCATCTTGGTCCACAGCACTGATGCTTTGAATTTGCTGGAAAAAAAAGAGAACAGAGTTGTTTAAGAGTAAAAGAATTTCCTTGTCATTTAAAACAACAAAAAAGGGTATAACACGTACGTTAAAATATTGATGTTGAAGATGTTATCCATGAATATGCAAATATTCACCAAATAACCAAATAGATTTATTGAGACATATTCTACAAGTACTCTGCTTTAAGTTTTCATCCATTTGAGACAGGCAGGCATTAAAATCTTGAGAAAATGTATAAGGTTTTCCAGATCAAATGACCAGGGGCAAATGAAGTCTCCATAAATGAAAAAAAATAAACATATATAGACTGGTTTTGATTGTTTGTTTCTGGTTTGGTTTTTTTTTAATCCAAAATGAATAGTACATCATTCTACATTTGAAGAAATCCTTCCATGAAAAACTCATTGCCTTTGAGTCCACAAACACATTGACATCATTCAACTAGTACACAGTAGCTCCAATAAGTGACATACGTTGACAAGTTCACATTCTGAATTGTTTATTCTGGACATTACAACAGATTGATTATGGAAATTTTGCTTGCTTTTTCTTAAGAAAACAAAATAGCCTTCATTTAGAAATATGTTAAACCAGTCATTGCAAGATAAGAAATAACAGAATTCAAAAGAATATTTTTCATCTCTGTAAATAAACAACCACACAGTTAACATAATTAGCGATATTTCTGCTTTAAAAAGTCTATATTTCTTATACTTATCAGTAAATATTTATTTATCAGCATATATTAGTGAACATCCTTGCTGATCAGGAGGAAAGCAAACTGCTGGAAATCCACCAGTTTTCATAATTTTCACAATTTTCAGAAAAGAGAGCGTTGAATTTGAACTTGGGCTCTATTTTATCCTGTATCTCATGCCTTGTAGATATTTGTACACAAGAACTTGAACTCTCAACTTTCCTCAAACTACAGATCACCTAAACTATATAAGCAGCGCTTTAAAAGTGCAAGTTGCTTTAAAAGCAGCAAGTCAATGGAAGTGACTACTTCTGCTTTCCATCTGTGCCCGTGAAAACTTTTTCTGGTTAAATCTTTTTTCAGTCAAAGACTTAAAACTTCATCACACATTCTTTTTATTTTCAAACAAGCCAAGTTTGATAAAATCATCACAGCAGAATGCAAAATGTGGTTTACACATTGAAAACTTTGTGTCCTTAATGGTGTTTCCTCTTCACATGTGAATTTTGTTTTAAATGTATATTTTCACTCTATGGAAACATGAAAATCCTTGAAATTTTTTGTTTATTTTTTGATTAATGAGAGGAATAGCTTTTCAATGATGTCATGGTGTACAAAGGGGAGAGATTCTCAGGGGAGTTTTTTTTTTTTTTTTGTATTCCACAGAACTAACAAAATAGCTGAGGTGATGCAAATACTGTATAGGTATAAAAATGCAGATCGAGAAATCAATCAGGAGAAACTGACTGCTAACATTTCCTTGATTACCACAGGCTTTGTTTTTATAAGGAAATATAGTTCCCAATATATGCTCAATATGAACAGCAGTAGGGTACAAAATTATGTATCAGTCTAAACTGCAAAGAAGGACACATTTTAAAATATTTTGCCACCTACCTCAAAAAAAACCTAAAAAAGACCATACTGGCTTTTCTTGAACAGTTGCTGGTTTTATGTTCATGGCCACAGATGAGGATAAATCTTGGTATGGATAAACGCCTGTCCTTAAAATTCAGAATCTGTTAAGGTGTACTAAATATGCAGAGTACTATAATGCTCTACAAAGACATCTTAGACACATTTAACTTGTTTAATTTTGTTCTTTTTTTTAGTTCAGTTCCTTGGTAGAGAAAAATTACTTACCTGCGTACCAAAAAAAAAAAAAAAAA
>VYXD01003999.1:760366-784652 GCA_013397195.1 Hylia prasina
AAAAAAAGTGATTTTCATTCAACCAGATATCACCAACCCCACGATACAACAACCAATTTCTTTTGAAAACATGTTTTTAGGACTATATCACGTGTGAAAATCATAAAACTACTGCAGCTGTGAATTAGATATTGTTTTGTTATTTAATTATCGACTTCTAAATTTTACATACAGAATGTATTTGGCTCTGTAAGTTTTATCTATATCTGATTCAGTCATGAAAATCCTAAGGAGAATGTGGTTAACTGAAAAAAAATCCAAAGCACCTTCCCTTGCTTTGATCTGTGCTGTCCTGTTCTGCACAAACCTAGGATTCCTGTGGTTGTTCTAGATATATTCAAGGATTCACCTTAGCAGCAGAGAAAAATTTGGAACATTTTATAAGGACAGGGCAAATCATTATTGTACCTCTGTACCACTTCCACTAAGATTCAATGAAGCCCAGATTAGTCTACAAAATATTCAGAGCAATAGTACCTCTGATTTTACTGACTCTGAAGGAAAAATCACTCAGTGAGGAAATCCCTTTTTTTTCTGGTTTCCTAGGTTTTTGTACATCTAACCTAGGAGATTCTAGCCTTTTACCAGGGAAGCTGGCATCACATAATCAAAAAACTACACCTACTCCTTGTGTGTTAAGGTTTTACAAACCTCCTACATTTTAGTGTATAAACAAAGAATGATTTGTTACTTTTGCAAGGTTATGTCAGATGTTGTGTTGACGTGGCTGAAATTTAATTGCTTTAAAAATTCTTATTTCAAATCTCATTAGTACATAAGCTTTAAAGATCCAGCAGTTCATTTAAAAATGGGTATTTCTTTAAAACAAAGATTCACTTGATTCTTTTTGAAAAACCAATTTAAGTTTATGATGGCTCTGGAGGACTTACAGAATGCAGTGAAATGCCTCAATGTGTTATCAAAGAAGGAAGTTTCTGTAAGATAAGCCACCACAAGGATAGATTGGAAACAGGAAGATGTTAATTTCAGGCCTAAATGGAGGTGAAGATTGGGATCTGCACACCAGACAAAATTTCACTGTGGGGACTTGTGATAAGTGTAGGTGGCAACTATAGGAAGATATTGGGCCTGGTAAGTCAGATGTGAGTAACCTGTCTGAACAAACATTTCCACCCTGGCAAACTGAAAGAGGAAGAAGTTCCTTATGCGCATGACAGCCCAGGTTGTGGGAATGGCATCTGTTCTTTGTTTATCATGTAAATAAGAAATTGTGGATTATGGAGTAGTTGACTGCCAGGTAATCTTGCTGAAATTTCATTGGAAATTTATTTCCTCAACTCCATATGGCCTTACTGAATTGGAATTATGGAGAGGTCCAGAAGGAAGGATCAAAACTTCTCTGTTACAACCCTTTCTGCTTCTATGGACTTTCAATTAAGTTAAATTTAAGGCATAAATTATCCATCTGAATAGCAGCCGGTGCTCTTAATTTTGATGCTAGAGAACTCTGAGTATAGAATTTTGAATGCTTTGAGTGTTAGTCTTATTAATCCCATTAGGGAGATGGAGGGAAGTAGAAATATATTTGCCACCTCGTTCTTTCCACTTCAGTTTCTTTGTTTTGTTTTCCACAAAACATCCTTCAGTAGGAGTTCTGCTGTGGATTATAGGAGGTAAGAGACCTAACCACCCACTTCTTTTGGGAGCACAGAACTGGTTTTGTTAATTGGCAGAATTTTTGTAAGCAGTAAGTTTTTTCCCAGTCTCATAATATTTACTGGTCATCAGAGTTTAGAGCAGGTAAAAGATTAAAGTCTTAATTACTATAGTCAGCACTGCATTTTCCAGGTAGACCATTTACCTCAAGACCCAGGTTCTCCTGTTGACTGCTTCTGTTGACTGTTTTGAAAAGCAAATTGGCTTTTCAATATTGAACTGATTTATATGAATCTACTGTAAATGTTTCTGCTCAGCTATAAATAAAATTGTGTACTTATCTGCAAAGGATTAACAATTACAAAGCTCATGCCATGACACTGAGCTGCTTTTTTATGTTTGCTCACATATGCTAATAAACTTCTCCCACCTGTGCCATTCTGCTAAGAGATAATGTTGTGGAATCATGGTCCACATGAAACAGAAAAAGGAATTTTCCATGTGCCACTGTGCCCACTGTTTCAAACCGTCGTGCATTGCACTCAGTGCATCCACAGGTATAGCTTAGTGTAAGAGTCTGTTCCATTATATGTTGCTTTCACAGCTTCATCATGTTTTTACACTATAAAGGATGCATTCACTCTTGGGGTTTTTTCAAACTTTTTATTTTCTTATTATTACTGCTCAGATGCTTTTAATAAATGTTGAAGAAAACATGCCATATGAAATAATAAACACTGTCTTACCTCTCATTTTAATTTCTCTGATAGGAAAAAATCATTTATCATCATGAATTGTTAGAAAGGATCTGTTTTAGCAAACTGCTCATTTTTGATATTAATCGTGTTTGTAGAAATAGTTTAAAGATGTCCTCTTTCTTCTGTCAACATTTCATTATGTAAAGAAGTAATAGCAAATGAGTACTTTTCACTTTCACTGTATTATTATGGGCCAAGTACTGAGTAAATAAATTTGGTTTTTTTCTTATCTCTGACTCCAGGTCCCTGCATACTTAATCACTTCTTTGAATCTAATAAAAACTGCTAAGAAAGATGCAATATCAGTCACTTCATACATGATCCCCAAATTAAAGGAACCCAGATTTACCAGAATAAATATGGATTAGAGATGACCGCATTAATTCAGAATATAAGTATGTTCAGTATAGCTTATCTTACAGCTGAAATCAGCTTCCTCTCTGATAGGATCAGTATTCACAAGTCTTTACAAAAGGGCTGAAATTACCATGCATAGGTACATTCTGGATGGTCACCTTGCTTACATATAATGTAAGGATTTTGATACAGTCTATATTGAACGTTCAAGCTGCAACTTCCAGATGAGTTAATTTATTAATATCTTGGGAATTAAGGTTTTTGAGATCCACTCTTGATGAGATGTCTCTAGTGCTACCTTTGAGATGGATTTGGTAATCTTGGTATTTTGACTATTTGTAAGGAATATTTCCTTTGAAGTTCAAAGGTTTATACTTAGTGTACACACCCATAAATGGTAAACATAAAAAATTAATAGATATTGTGGTCATCATTTACTGTGTTTACATGTAGTTATAAAGTCAAAAGGTCCAATAAAAAGGAAATCACAGGTTTGAATGCCTTATTAATTTTTTATTTTTAATTTTATCTGACAATAACTATAACTGCAGTGGGTAGAAGGTTATTTAACAACTTTCATATTCAATGCATTTGGAAGAGAATTTATTAAATTGTGGCAGTGCAGTGAAAGTGATTTTTAAATGTTTTAAAGAAAACTTCAGTTATGGTGTAGTATATATCTGACCTATATTATAGGATAGTGCTAAACTATAACATCAAATAGATAGTGAAAATTCCAATCAAAATGTCTAATAAACATGATGAATGCATTCAGTATGATGCCAAAACACCTATCTATCTTCTTTACATCCATTTTTATTGTCAGATTTGGATTTTAGTCCCACAGACTGAAATCTAATCCTTTTGTTTGAATGACTTTTGGAGGCTAAGCTAAACATAGCTGTAACTCTCTCAGAAACACCATGCAGGGGCTTGAAGGTCAGAACTCAGTCAATAAAAGCAGACCAAAATTTTTCATAATCTTTCAGAAAATGTAAAACTTCTAAGCAAGCCCTCTCATCTAGACTGAAGCTATTATTAACTGTGTCTGAGTTGGGATAATTAAGACAACAATTAGTTTACTCATGATGTGTTTTATATTCTATATCACAAATCAACATAATTTTAGGCTATGTAAAAATAACTTAATTGTGACCTGACTCTAAATTACTTTTATAGTAAAGCAGGCTGACACCAATATAAAGTCTAGATTGAATAAGACAATTCATTTTTTAGTGGTATCTTTCCCTCTGCAGTGCATTTACTTTTTTTTCCCCTGACTACTGCAAACTCATGAAAATATACTTTGGAATATCCCATGAAATTAGACACAACTCAGCTCAGATCAGGAAAAGAATTGCAGAAGTACAGAATATCTCTAAAAACATCTCTCAGCACAATGATTCCAGCTGAAAGGATAGACATACCTGCTTTAGAAACTGAAATGTGATAGTGTAGTTATACAATCTTTGATCTCAACTTAACATGTAAGCAGATTCCATAGCTGTTTGAAATTGAAATTTCAGTTTGAAATTGACTGAAGAAATATGGTGAAGATATGTCATGTTCTGATTGTCCTTTAATTGCTTAAACTGATTCTCCTGAAATGTAAATTTTCTTATTCAGTGGAAAACCAGGCCACCTATAAAATCACATTTGAATCTTTCAGTTTCTTGCTGAGAAAAATAAAGAATTTTTTTCTGTGAGTAAAAATTAAAACCAAAAAAAATTAATAACACCAAAGAAGATGCATCAGCTAATAATTCTGTTTAAATCATAAACACTGAATAAAATATCATAAACTCTGACAATGATAATTATGCACTTCAGTAGAAGTTTCCTGTTGTTCTAAGATAGTTTGTTAATGAGAAAATTATTTACCAATATTGACACAGTCTCAACAGGCTAAACTAAAGATGCCTGTGACTCTCAAAAACCTGTAACAATGAAATAAAAAGAAAAAAATAAACCTAAAATAGCATTATGCCTATCTGTAAGTTGAGAGAAATATCACATTCATCCTTCAATCATATTTGCAACATCAATGAAGAATTATTCAGTGCACCATACTTAAAGAATTTATTATTGTTAACACTCTATACTTTACAGAACAGTTTTATCTAGTGATTCTCAAAATACTTAATATGTAATATGTAATTGATATTGAAAAGTAACTATTGATAGGTTACCATACAGATATTATTTATCAGTAGGCAACTATGGAATACTAAAATCTTGAGAAATAAATCACCTGAGTTTTTATGTTGTAGGCACATCTAAAACATGGATAACAAATATCCGTGTTGTAATTGTCCATATTTAATTCATGGTGTCTTGAAGCAAAGGAACACAAAGTGCAGTTGATTTAATGCCTGCACTTTTATCTGTCAATCAGATACCCAAAGACCAATAGAAATGGCTTGCTCCAACAGAGGTAGCCTTTGCAGACTTCCAAATGCAGAACAAGGTAGTTGTTGATAGAGAAACATATAAATGCATGCAAAAGGCTCTAAAAGAGCAACAGGAAAAGCTTCATTTAACTGCAGACTAATAGAGATCAAACAAATCAAATAAAAAGAAAAACTCTTTGATTCAGAAATCAACATAAAATATTTGAACAGAACCATCACAGATATCCTGAAGGTCTTTTTTTATGTCCAAATAATGCTTTAGAGTGGCAGGAAAACCTATAGATTTTTCTCTTTCTAGCTGTTTTTTGCTTGATTGGGTCTTTTGGATGTTTTTTATTTTGTATCTTTTTCCTTAAAAAAGACCTAAACCAAAACAACAAAAAATTCCTAAACTAACTTTGAACATCCTGGAGTTTATTTTTACAGGAGGAAAATGGAAAGACAGCAGTGTACCTGGGAACTGGGGCAGCTGACTGATGATACCACATTCACATGGATATCAAGTAGGAAACGGAAAATAACCTCCTGGGAAAGATGTTAAATATAACAATAGCTTAAGCTGCCAGCTAGGAAAGGTGTAAGGTCTGCATCTTAAACATTTTCAGACTTGCACTGAACTAGTCAGGGTTTGACTTCAGTTCACAATAGATATTTTCTAACTGAAGGACACAATGAATCTGGTTTGAAATTGGTCTAAGCCTGGTTCTTATGCTGTTGCTGAAGTTACCAGACAGGTTTTTCATCTGTGACCTTAACATGAAAGAAATTTGTGCCCTATATTTTTTTCAGAAGTTTCTGCCTGTACTTTATTACTTGTTTTTAAAAACAAGACACGCAAGTTTTGTTTTAAAGGGAGAAAAATACTCATCAGTGTAATGAAATTTCATACTATGCATATGTCAACAGAACTAATTTTGGAAATAGAGAAAATGCAGTCTGTACTCACAGAACTGAAAGAATCAATGCTAAATATCTCATACTGAATTTTCGTTGTAGTGAGAAAAGTGATGGTTAACTTTTTCATGCTCACCTGTCCAGAAACCGCATTTTCACAAACAAATGTTTCATAATTTTTAGGGAATTCTGGTGCATTATCATTAACATCAAGAACATGGACATACACATTTGCTTCTGAAATTTTTTCAGGATTTCCTAAGGGTTAAAAAAAGACAGAAATAAAAAAGTTAAAAATAATTTACTACATATTTTAAAGTAATGTAAACCTTAGAAAATTTTATCTATATCTTGCAGGGAAGAAAATAATCACAAAGACCTATAGATGTATTTCTATACTATAATATAGTACCATAATAGTATGCCTTGAAAGAAGATATTTGATGTAAAATTTTGGATTTGTTCATGCTTTTCTTTACCCAATCAGAAACTGATTTAAATGTAAAAAAAAAACCAAACAAACCCAAAAAACAAAAACCAACCAACCAACCAACCAAAAAAAAACCTGATCAGGAAAAATTAAATAATGTTTTGTTGATGAAGAAAAATTTACTGTACTAGCCATATCTAAGGTTATGTAGTAGGAGAGTGTCAACTCTTCTAAGGGTATCTGGTCAAGGACCTTTTCCAGTGAAACAGGAGTTAATAAGACAAAGAACAAGCCATAAACAAGAACATACTGGAAGAAAAACCTGAGGGACAATTGATAAGGAGCGGGGATGATGAGGACCTAACCTGTTCAGATATACTAACTGAGCCAAGCACTTGTAAGTGTGAGAATGCTTTTTCCATCAGATCAGTGGCCTTGACAGTTGATACCAATGGAGTTGCGGCAATGGAGAAAAAGGGGAAAACAGACACAAAACATACCAAGACACAGACCTGACAAAACAAACACAGAGATTGTGACAAAAAACAAGCCTAATGATAATTGATGGGCTATCCAGAAACCACAGGACAACAATTCCAGCTAGATCAACTTAGACTTTGTAACTGGCAAGACTTTAAATTAGAGGGACCCCAGATCTGGGGGAATGGGGACTCAGTGGAGATGTATGGACCCATGGCAAACATGCAGAGAGGAACAAAGAGACCTCAGCTAGAAAAGGGTATAGAAGGGGTGGGTTGTGTGCAAAACAGGGCCAGTCAATGCATTTGTCTGGCTAAGCCTCGCACTTGGTCAGGAGTCTTAATGAATGCTTTCCTAGCCATATCTCTGCTTAATCTCACTCTCTTTCAATGCATATGAACGTGTGCCACAAGGACTAAGTGGCAGCTACTGGTGTGACCTGCATATCTGTGAAGGAAAATTGGTTCCAGATACCGGAGTGGGATGGGGCTCTGTAATTCCAGCTACTGACTCGGAAGCACAGGAGACAATTGTCTGCATCCTCCTCAGACTTGGCATGCGTGGGGTTCGTATATGTTCTTACTGACAAACTTTAAACTGGACTCCACAGTGATTAGGGGTCCTTGGACCCAGGAGAGGTGCTTGGGAGGTCCATGCTTAGGGGTGACCTGCAAATGTGGGGTGCATGAGGGATTAGTATGTGGGTTTGCCAGCAAGCATCCAGTGTGCACCAGCTGGTGAGTTGGGGACTCATGAATTAGATAAGAGGACTTGGGATACAGGAAGGAGTGTTGGGCAAACAGAAGTAGGTACTGAAGGGATCCATGAGAGTGTGTGTGCTTGTGAACCCAGAGAGTGTTGTGCATATGTGTGTATATGTCTGCACCAGTGATCTCCTGCCTTCCCAGAAGAAGAGAGGGGTGGGCTGCCTGCTCCTGGGAGTCCTGCATGTAGGTGCTGCTGAAGGCAAAGCCTTGTCTGTGTCAATCCGAGTGACCGACCTCGTCAGTGCCCTCATTGTGGGTCTCTGGGACATGTGCTCTATTGTGCTACTGGCTGAGCCAGCGAACAGGTCAGCAGCATACCTGGGCATGGGTCTTGCATCCCCAGGCCCTAGGCAAGGCTCCAGTGGCTGAGTAGGAGAGTCATGCTGGGGGGACTGGAAGAGCTGGCTGCAATGTCTTACATCACTTAACATCATGGTTACCGTAATGATTGGTCACATTCATTCCTTTAAGAAATTCTGTTACTCCTCCTCTTCTTAAATATTTTCAAATTTTGAAGCTTTGGGAGAAAAATTCAAAAATATCTACATTTTTAAAATATTTCTGCTGCTTCTAGATGTGGAGAAATTGCAGTGGAAACTGGAAACCCATCCTAGGCAAGGCAGAAAACTCAGACTCAATTTGGAAAAACAGAGATTCTCTAGCCACTGGTCTGCAAATACATACTTACAAAGAAGTGTGATATCCAAGGCATTACTGCTGACAGGCTTCATAGATTGAGTGTTTAGTTTTGGTACAAGTATTGTTTTTCCAAGAATTATCTACACTACAGGTTTAATTCTTAGGCTTAGTACTCACAGATGTATTGCTTCTGTTACCCAAGTATACTTTACTGCTGTGGCTTTAGATATAAAAGATATATAGATATATGACAGTACAGCTTATTCCTGTATGTAAAGGAAAATTAATAATATATGGCATTTCTCATGCATTTACTGCCTTTACACAAGGTTCTACTGCTAAAACTAACTCAGACAAGGAAAAGCAATGATATGCTAGTATCATGGTACAAAAGTTGCATGTAGACTAGGCCAAAAAAACCAATTTTTTATAAAATGAAAATGTTTACGAGCATCTTTTCTGAAAAAAGGGAAATGAATACAGCAGGTACAGCATTCTCCTGGAGAAATTGGCAGCTCATGGCTTGGACAGGTGAACTGTTCTCTGGGGTAAAACTGGCTGGATGTCCAAGCTCATAGAGCAGTCGTGATGGGAGCTAAGTTGAGGTGGTGTCCCATAACAAGTGATGTTCCCAGGGGTCAATACTGGGGCCAGTTCTGTTTAATATCTTCATCAATGAATTGCATGAGGGGACCGAGTACACCCTCAGTCAGTTTGCACATGGCAGCAAGCTGGGCAGGAGTGTTGATCTGTTGGAGGGAAGGAAGGCTATGCAGAGGGATCTGGACAGACTGGATTTATGGGTTAAGGCCAATTGTATGAGTTTCAAAAAGGCCAGGTGCCAGGTTCTGCACCTAGGTCACAACAACCCAAAGCAGAGTTACTGGCTTCAGGAAGAGTGGCTGCAAATTTGCCTAGAGGAAAATGGTTGGGGTCTGCTGGTTGACAGCAGTTGAACATGAGCCAACTTGTGCCCAGGTGGACCAGGATTGTTTGAGCGAGCTGGGGTTGTTTAGTCTGGTTGAGTCACCATCCTTGAAGGTATCTATAGTGCCAGATACAGAACTGGCAATAGGCACATGGTTTAGTGGTGGACTTAGCAGTGCCAGGTTCATGACTGGATTCAATGACCTTATCAGGTCCTTCTCTTGTTGAATCAAACATCCATAATAATACAACAGGCAATGAAATAGTGCTCAGCTTCTTTTAGATAAACATAAAAAGTAGCATACACCCCTTTTAGAAATAATACCAAGAGTGTAGGAGTTACTTTAATTCTTTTACTGAAGTCAGAATTGAATTTGTAGGGCAGAGATTCGACTACACTGTCTTTCAAAGGAAATCTTTGTAATCTTTAATAGAGAGCAGGGAATACCTTTGGTGGCTTCAGTTGTATAAAGCATGGCACAGGAAAGACCCAGATAGTTTTGCCTAATCTTACCTTGCTTGTTTGTAAGATTCAAGGGTTCTCTATTGGCTTTAAAGCTTACCCTTTGATTGCACAAAACATTTAGATAGCACATTGTTGGAATCACATTTGTATTCTTTCACTAAAAGGTTGGATGTTTGTTTTTGTTTCTTTTTGGGGGGGTGAATTTTGTAATAGCCGTGTCTGTAATTCTTTAATATATTTGGGTTGCAGTGTCATAGTGACCTTGGTGGGATTATTTTTTTTCCTTAGTATAGGGTTAAATGACAAGGAAGAGTATTTCTCTCATTTCTGTATGTATGAAAGTTTTTAACAATATGAAAATTTTAAATTTTTCTGAAATCACAGCTGTTTTGTTTGGAAGGGACCAACATATAACAAAGTGACTCTTGAAATCAGTGTTTGGTGAATAATGATAGTTTTGGTATAGCAGAGGTACTGCATTGGTTGCATTTTGGAGAGAAGGTAAGCAATATTTGTGGATGGTAGTACTTTGGTAGGTAGTAAAGGAAGGTACTTCGTCTTTTATCCCTTACACAGGAAAATTATTGTCAAAATTTGAATTCAGCTAATGTATAATCCTACATTATCTAAATATGTCCAAATTAGCATTAAATTTGTCACAATCTCTACGAGAAAGATCGGGACTTGAAAAACATGACTAAGAGAACAGGATGTCATGTGCAACAGGCTGGATCATTGTGAAACTGAATATGGCACTTTAATTGCTAGGGACCCAGATTAATAACTTGAAAAGAAAAGCAATGACCATCTCTAGACACAAAACAGAACTCAGTATTTGCAGGGGATTAAAGAAAGCTTGCATTGACATCAGCCAGTAAACAAAAATTTGTAATAACAGTAGTATTAGCACTACTACTACTAATAAAGGTTTTCTTTATAATTTATATTTTTATAGCATGACTATCATTTATGCTAAGGTAAATTTCTTTACTTCCTAAAAGAAATGAACATAAATAGTTTTTTTAAGAAAGGACTACTCCAAAAAGTTAAAAGTTTATCAACAAAAAATATGTGTGTGACCAAGGCAGGGTGACAATTAAATATTAAATTAATATTATCCATATTAAAATAATCAAAAAAGTTCAGGTCAGGAGACCCCCATAAAAGGACACCTGCAAGACTGAGTGATAAAATGATTCTTGGCTGTTGTGGGTTAATTTTGTTGTGACTGACTGTATCAAGTGAAACTTATCACAGAATGAATCATAGATAATTGAGTTTGGAAAAGACTTCTCAGTTAATCAAGTCCAAATGTTTACCTAACTCTTCCATCTTCAGCACTAAACCATGACCCTAGGTATCACATCCACAGTCTTTTTGAACACTTCCAGGGTAGGTGACTAATTTACTTCCCTGGGAAACTTATTCCAATGCTAGACAACCCTATTCCAGGAAAAAAATAATCCTAGTATCTAATTAAACTTCCCTTGGTGCAGCTTGAGGCCCTTTCCTCTCTTCCTCTTACTGGTTACGTGGCAAAAAAGATTGACCCCTACTTCCCTGAAACATCCTTTCAGGTCTGCCTCAGCCTCCTTTTTTCCAGTCTAAGCAACCTTAAAACTCTGAGCTGCTCCTCATAGGAATTATGTTCCAAGGCCTTCACCGTCTCTGATGTCTTTCCCTGGATATGCTCCAGCACCTTCTGGGAGTGAGTGGCATGAAACTGAACACAGCCCTCAAGGTGTTGCCTCATCAGTGTTGAACAAAGGGGAAAAAAATCCGTGCCCCAGTGCTGCTGGCCACAATATTCCTGATCCAGGCCAGGATGCTGTTGGCCTTCTTGGCTACCTGGGCACAGCTGGCTCATGTTCAGCCTGTTAACCAGCACCTCCAGGTCCTTTTCTGCCAGGCAGCTTTCCAGTCACTGCCCCTGGCCTGTAGTGCTACACATGGTTGTTGTGACAGAAGTGCAGGACCTGGAACTTGGCCTTGTTGAATCGCATACAATTGGCCTTGGCACACCAATCTAGCCTACCCACATCTCTCTGCAGAGCTGTTAGATCCTTCAGCAGAATAATGTCCCACAGACCAGCTTGGTGCCATAGGTAACCTGACTGAGAGTGGACTCGATCCAATAATCCAGACAATAGATAAAACTTATTGAACAGAATTGACCCCAGTACTGAGCTTAGGGAAGACCAGTACTGACTGTCCATCAATTGGATAATAATGATTTAAGGATTTCTTGCTCTCTGATAGGATTAGAATATTTGTGCTTCAGCCTTGTATTTGGTGAAAGTTTCTTACAACCAAGTAAAAACTGATGAAAGGAAACTTGATTTTTCTTGAGCTTTAAGCATAAAGTGGAATGAGTGTCAACAGGTTATAAGTTCTCCCTGCTCACATTTAAGTTCCAACAAATTAGACCTACTTCTAGATACTTTTAAAATACGCTTCCTCAATGGCATGAGGATAGGAGGATACACACCACAGGTCCAAAGTAACAGAGTCAAGCCTCTCTTACTAATCTCTGATCCCTGCATTCATTGCAATGGATTCAAAAGTCTTGTGCAGTGAATGAATGTCAGGGAATCAATGGCGTCCTAGGGAAGTTGCTGTTGCAATGCAGTTTCAACATGACTGAGGTACAATAGTGTCTTATTTGGATGAACTCTAATGGCATTTCGATTTGGCTTCATTGGAGCCACAACATCATCCACCAAATGTCTTATGCACATAGTCTATGGTATGACTATATATCAAGGAAAGTTCCTGATACAAATCCTTTCAGGTATGCCCAGACCAAGATGACCTAACTATAGTTCTTTTGAATGTATCATTATAGACAGTGACCTGATTACCATCAAAGAAATAAAGAATAAGAATCTGAACACAATGAGGTCTCAGTTTCTCTACAATAACTTTCATTACTGAAAAAGTCTGGCTTTCTTTTGCTGCAGAAGACATTTATTAGTTTGTAACCCTTGGTTCTTTCCTGTTTTATTGTTTAACTAAACGGAAAAATCTAGGCTAAAGTTATCCTGCTGTGTTTTTAAAGTGTTGTTCAAGATATGTCAGAGTTCAAATTTGCCAACACCTGTCATCTGCCTAACAACATAAAAATGAAATTCATGCTTAAAAACTCACAGAGAATCTGAAAAGATAGTACCATCAATTCCTAAATACAAATTAAAGACTTCAGTGAAAATTGATACTGAATATCCTATAGTAGACTTCCAGCATCAATGTTCTACAGGGAAGGCTCTCTTTTGGGAACAGTGCAGTTTAAGAATATATGCTTAAAGTTGTCATAGCAATAAATGGAATTTAACTGAGATTCAGGAGTAAAGAACAGGTGCTAAGAGTATTTGGAAACTCTGTCTGATTTACTGATTTTAGTCCAGTTTCATATGGTTTTCCTTCTTCCTGAGGATGAATGGGATTTGTTTTTAAATCATACCCCAGTAATCTTGTTAAACCGTGTTATAAATCAGGAGCTGTTTAATTTCTAACGTTGTCCCAGATTTATGGCAACCAGATCACCAAAAACACAAACAGAGGTAATTTGCATTTGACTTTCAAACAAAATTGACAGGTGAAATCTATATAAAGGGTGCTTCAAGGCTTTAATTGTCACTGAATAGACATCTAGATGATTTAGGCCTTAACATTCACAATTAATTTGAGCCACAGGTTTCTGACTGGTGTTAAATTAGACCCTGGCTAATTTCACACTAGTCAAAAATCTGGTGTGAAATTAACCAGGGTCTAATTTAACATAAGATCTTGCACTGCAGGAGCAATTCTTATGCTTCAGTGTAACTTGAAAGCGTTACACTCTCAATCCTATTACAATTTCTTTTTTCATAAGGTCATCTTTTATGAAAAAGCACAGGACCTTGGAGCTCAAATACATTCCACTTCTATTTAACTAATCATTTTAATAATGCTCCTTAGTGTAGCAAGCAACAGTAATATAATCAGAAAGAAGAATGTATTCTCCACTTAAAAGAAGGCACATACAGAGGATAATTACAGTTCACAGTGTAAAAACCCAGCGTTCCTTAAATTTCTTACTCACTTGTTTCTGTGGCTGTAACAGTTAAGTTGTGCCAAGAAGCTATCTCTCGGTCCAGAGGTTCAGTGGTAATGATTGCTCCATTGTGTTCATTGATGCTGAACAATCTCTTTAAATGCCTGCTGTGGACAATAGAGTACCTGCACCAAAAAAAGGAAAGACATTCCCTAGTACTGAAATGTTCCATCAGAGGCAAGGACATAGAAAGCTATTGTCAGCTGAGAAAACAGGGCTGTGCATATACGCATATAAATGTGTGCTGCAACAACTCGGAAGTCATGAAAAGTGTACACTTATAAACATTTAAAATTCACTGCTGCCAAGATCAAAGCTCTCCTTTTTATAAAACTAAATACGTCTCAGATCTATATTAATGTGAACTGACTCTGAAATGCATTATTCATTCTTACTTCTAAGTCAGTCTCACAGCAGGTGAATTACTTCATTGAAGAGAAACAGCAAAATTGCCACTTGTGAAATGAATAACATCAACATCTAAGTGGAGGTATAATGGCAAATCTATTTTATCATTGCTGGCATGCTCTGATGCCAAGGGAATGGGCATTATAAAGAGAAAACTATCTGTAATGAGGTGACACTATGACACATTTAAAAAATCCTAATGCAGGAGATGATTGCAGGAAAGACTCAGTGCTCCTGAGTGATGAAAAAGCTCTGGATGCTGTGGACATGTACATGTGCACATACATATATACATGCCACCCAAGTTGTTAAAAAGTCTAACCACTTGTTGCACCACGAAGATGAACTGAAATAGCAACTAAATATATTAGTTCAAATGGAAAAGATATTTATTGATGTTTTTAATGACCTACAAAGCAGAAGACCATATGATACTGCTGTTAATAAACTCCATTTAATGGAAATAACACCTCTTTGAATAGTTGAAAGATTCTTTCCACTCCAATTTGGACTGCCCACATGCAACTATTCCTTTTTATTGTACCTTCAATTCTGCTTGAGAAAGCCTTTCTGTTTCCTGTTGATGCTTAGAACTCCAGTTCAGACAATGTGTCAGCAGTTAAAAGACTCTTAACTTGTTATTCATGGCTACATTTTATCTCCTTTAAAAATCAGTAAGAAGATAAATAGAGAACACGCACAATACTGTAAAAGTTCTTATAATGTGAACGAAATTTGGGTACTTATAAACTTTTATTTAAGGTATTTATAATTTTTTGACATAGTTGTGTTTTGTTTAGGCATTTTTTGGTAATCTGATTCTTGATCAACATTTTTCAGGAAAACTATATTAGGTGTCTGTTGTTTTTTTCTTTTTTATTACTAGCATAATGAGGTTTTGTTGCACTTCTTTTTTAATTTGTTTGTTTGAAACCTGGAGTTCACAAAACAACACAAGTTGTTTTCTATATTATAGGTAACTGCTGTCATTACGATAGGAATGGTTTCAAAATCAGATTTATTTTCATGGAATTTAGCCCAAAAAACACATCTTTATATTAGAACTGATATATTCTATTCTAAAGGAACTCATTGATGCAATACCTGTATCACTGTTTTGGGACTATGCAAACATATGCAATTTGAAGCCAATTCCTCCAAAACATTTCTAAGAAGTTACAGATGTGCATTAATGTTTAATTGTTCCACAGGAGATGTTGCAGTCATCTAAAGGAACCACCAAATGAGCTCTTTTAGAGGTGGTAACAAAAAAAAAAACCCACACAAAAAAAAACCATGTAATTTTTTTTCTTATTTAATTTAACCTATTACTAACCTAATAAATAACATTAAATGAATGGAAAATCATAACAAATCAGTGCCTAAAACTCTGAAGTCATAGCATAGTATATATGTATATCTGCAATTAGAAATCTACACACCATAAATTATTGTGTGTCTCAACTCTGTATCCTGGTTTGTCTAAATTGCATAGTATGCAGCTGCAACTGTGTAGCACAGTTAGGGATAACATTAAGGTACTCTGACTGTCACTATTATATTCAGCAGTAATAGGAATGAGTCAAAAATGTAAACAGAAAGAAAAGCATTTTTCTTTTTATCCCTCATAATATCCCTCCAATCAAATCACAAATCCTAAAGAAAAAAATAAGAGAATCCGAAGTCAGTCAATTCAATAAACTATTTTAATAATAAATCCCATGTTAAAGATTATTTACTTGTTTTCTCTCTTAAGAGACAGAAAAATTATTTATCATTGATATTACAAAAAGCAGAATCTACTGTTGCTGGGTTGAGTGGCTAGGTGTCACCTGGCTTGTGGTAAATAATTGTTTTGGGTCTTTTTGTATTGCTTGTTTTTCTTGGGGATTTGTTGTACATTTGGGTTTTTCCCACCTCTTATTTTCTTGGATGATGATGATTTTGATATATCAATAATAATAATAATAAGAAGAATAAACAACTGTCTTTATCTTAACACCTTTACCCTTTCAATTCTCTTTTGCATCCCAGTGGCTGAGGGATTCAGTAAGAGCCTGTATAGTCCTTACCTGCTGATGTGGGTTAAACAGTGACATCTGCAATAATCTTGGCTATTACAGAAAAAAACATGATTAACTGCAATTATGAGCTATGGTAAGGAACAGAAATACCCTTTGGAAATACCAACTACATTTGCGTTTGAGGGCTGTTCACATTTTAGGACAGGTACCTGACTGGGCTGCCATCATCATCTAGATCTCTAGCAGTTACGACCCCCACCAGTGCGCCCCTCACAGCTCCTTCAAAAATCTCCATCATGTAGTTCTCCAAGGTGAAAACTGGAGGTTCATCAGCATCTTCCACGTTGATTTTGACAATGGTTGTGTCTTCAAATGGTCCTTCCTTCAAAAAGCGCTCATCAATGTATCTGTTTACAGCTTTTACATGAATACTATATCTTCTTTTGCTTTCATAATCCACTTTCTGTTAAGAAAGGAAGTGAGTTTTGGAATATTTCTTTATATTTAAATTAAATATAGTTGAATAAATGGTATGAGATTAAAGGCAAAGTAGTGTTATTCTTATTTTAAGAATGTTTAAAAAAATTTACTTCTAAAAGTTAATTTTAAGGTTTCCTTTTTATGTTAAAAACACTTTCAAATTAAAATGCGCTTGTTTGTGTTCACATTTCAGCTGTCTTTAATGCTGCAGTCAAGCAACACTGTAAAAAAAATTTCCATAGAATGTCACCCCTCATAACATATATTTTCATTACAATTTTAGATAGTCTTTATCTTCTGAAATATATCCATAAAACAAACAAAAAAAGATCAAAACAAAACCAAAAAAAGTTTCACACTTATAGTATGCAATTCTTAATGGTACTAGATTTCATTAGTTTATTGAACTCTGTCTTCATTTCAGATGATCCCTGAGATGATCGAAAAATCTTCCTGAGTGATTCCAAAATAAATTATACAGTATCAAAGAATATTAATTTTCTTAATTCATAAACTGGCATTTTTTTATTGTACTTAGTATCTTTTCAAAGCTATGTCACAACAAAAGCTCCACTATCTAATACAGTAATAAGTTCTGGTTTCAGTTAACAGGAGGTGTTGGAAGTGAAGTGAGATTGCTTGCAATTTATTGATAAAGATTTTACAGATGATGCATGGAAGAGATGGAACATTTTCTTACAATGGATTACACTATGTTGTACACTGAGGGATAACATTTAGATACCCTGACTGTCACCATTATATTCAGCAGTAATAGAAATGAGTCAAAAATGTAAACAGGAACAAAAGCATTTTTCTTTTTATCCCTCATAATATTCCAATCAAATCACAGAGCCTAAAGAAAAAATAAAATAAGCAAATCCAAAACAGTAGGCCTTTTTTACGTATCCAGCTTGCTTGAGGATTTTCTTTTAAATATTTTTAAAGTTTCTGAGATCTCACCTTTTTCAGTAAGATAATTCCTTCTTGAGTGTCGTTGTTTGTAATTATGTAAAAAGCATCTGAACTATCTGCTTCAATGAAATAGTCCATGGCTGCGTTGTCCCCAGTGTCACTGTCTTCTGCAAAGACTTTGCCTATGGTGGTGCCCACGGGAGCCTCTTCAGAGACGCTCATGTAGTAGAGCCCTAAAGAAAAAAGTACTGTCAAAGTTTAGAGATCTGCCATGGCTAATGAGTGCCGTAGCTTGAGGCTGTCAGAGAGCTGAGAAAAGCTCCAACTTCTACCAGAGCATGGACATAATCTGGTATTGTATAGATCTTGGGTGCAGGACAGGACAATCTTTTCCCTTGGGAGCCCTTCCCTCTCAGCCCTACTTCAGCAGTGTATAGAGCAAATGATTAAAAAAAATAAAGTTAATGGTTTTAAGCTGAATGAGGGAAGGTTTAGATTAGATATAAGAAAAATGGTTTTTACTATGAGGGTGATGGAACACTGGTGCAGGTTGTCCAGAGACATGCTAAATCCCTGAAAAATTCTAGGTCAGTTTGCATGCAGCTCTAAGCATCCCTGCCCATTGCAGGAGAGTTAGACTAGATGACATTTAAAGGTCTATTCCAACACAAACTATTCTATGGTTCTATGATGGAACATGGTGAAAAAACAGCGGAGGGCAGCACTTCCCAACAGCACGTTTTTTTCCTGATAGCCCAATGAGCAGCTCCCACATCTGCTAGAAACTACCTGGACAGAGAGGTTCACATCATTAGATAAAAAATTTATGGTATGTGTTAGAAAAAATGAAGAGAGGAAAAGAAGAAGGTGAGTGAAAATGATGCTAAATATCCCATTTTTCAGATTTTGGGCTGAGGTAATGCAAATTATAGAGTTTAATGATTTGTGTCCAAAGTCTAGTAGTAAGTAAAACCAGCAGGCTTGAGATTTTTGCAATGATAGATTTTCTTTTTCTCTTGGTTTTTGAGCTTCTGTGAGGGCTTTTCTTTTTTTCCACTATTTTACTTTTTTTACAGTTGTATGCCAAAGTCAAAGCACAACCCTGTTCTCAAAAGACCTACCAGCAAGCCTAACAGAGCTACAGTGGATCTAAATTTCATTAAGACTTCCATTACTGCAATTAGCCTCTACTCACGCTGTTGAAATTTAGGTGGGTTGTCATTGACATCAGAGAGGTTGATGGTAACAGTGGCTGTTGCAGAAAATGCTCCTGGTTGGCCAACCATATCTTTGGCTTGAATGATGACCAAATACTGATCTTTTGTTTCTCTATCCATTTGGGATGCCATTCTAATGACCCCTAAAAATAAAAAGTATAATATAATAGCATATAAGTCTCATTTTTTTTTTCTCAACATCTGATGTGTTTATAGTATAATATACGTATAACATGTATCACTGGACCCAGTTATGAATTTTCATTCTAGACTGTGCATAGCACAACTGTCCTAATAATGGGAATTAGTCCTCACGGCAGCAAGTATGCTGTGTGTCAAATTTATTCTGTATACTTAGAGTTCTGCGGAGCAGTATACTCCATATATTTTCTCTACCATATATAACCATCTCTCTTACTTAGAAATTAGGTTCCTGGAGGGATATCACATATCTATGGTTTCTGCAACAAACAGAAATATCACATGATGTGAAATGGAACTGTTAATTGTGAAGTGTTCCTAGATTAATTTATTGATTGGGATATTCAGAGTCTAACTCTTTACTCTAACAAGATAATTTTCTAAGTAAATTTTGGATTTGCTGGAGAGAAAGAATTTCATCTTCCTATGGGAAAGAAAAGTTGATTTTCTTCGATCTAGAAACTATGCAGTGGTGTAAGAGTGTAGGGTGGTATAAATTGATCTTTGTGTTGAAATCAAGAAACACAATTTTGCTTGGATCCATTTTATGAGTTTATGAATGTTTTCAAATTACAAATTCATTTGTAGTACCTGTCTTCGGCTCCACAGAGAAATAAGGTTGTCCCTGAATGAGACTGTAAAGCAGACGAGCACTATTCCCATAAGAAGGATCATCAGCATCTGTAGCTGTTACCTGTGTAACCGAAGTACCTCAAGGAAAAATAAAATAGATTATGTTTGTTTTCTTCTTGCATAAATTGTCTCATAATTACAAAACATAAGCTCTTTAAAAACCTTTTAACATACCAGTTATACTAATAAACAGTCCTAAAATTTACAGGAACAAATGGCACCTACTAAAATTTATCATTAAAAAGGGAAAATATTTCTTCAGCAGCTGCTCTTGTTGCATTTAAAATTTCAATAAAATAAAAATAAATAGTATATGATTTTTCAGTGTTACATTTATATTGCTCAAAATACTACACATACCATGCCTATTTTCTAGTATGTCAGTGGAGTAAAGCAAATTATTTCTCCTCCTCTTGTATATTCTTCTAAGTATTTTATGGAATTTTCCCATAAGAATGAGAAAACACAGTCACTTTATCACCAGTATCACTGGCGATAAAGAAATTAATTGTTAACAAGCAAAGCAGCCAAGAAGGCTCTGATAAAAATTTTATCCTTGAGTCTTTAATGAGCTTGTCCCAATGCAAAATTGTGGTAGAAATCCCAGTACAAAAACACAGTGGAATCAAATTACAGAGCTTGATTTCTTCTTTGATGGGAACCTATTCATATCCTAGACAGAAGTTTGACAGTAACCTTATGGCACCATCTCTGATGACTGTCCTTTAAAAAAAAAAAAATCCACAGTAACATAATTTTTTAAGGTAATAATTATTTTTGTCTTTTTTCCTCACCTAGATTCTGCATTAGAGTACAAATATCACTTCTTGTGAGGAATAGCAGGAAATCAAGCTACTTTCTAAAAACTTCAGGCATACTTTCACACGATTGCACCTGCTTATCGATACAGCAGTATAGTTAGGCTGGAGGAGAAAAGAAGAAGAAAAGGTGGAGTGTGAGGAGTTAGACCAGAAACAGCTTTTTTGTAGTGATAAAAACAAATGTGATATTTGTCCCAAATAAAACAAATCTATTCATCCCTGTGTTTTGTAGCAGCTAAATAGTTTTAATTTAAAACAGAAATAATAATAAAAAATCTTTCTCATATAAAGATAAGCTTAAATAATTTGCTTCTTTAAAAGTTTTGTTTTGCATTTTCTTTCAATTTATTGAGCAGCATTTGAAGTGATTCTACAATGCATGTTGTCTTCTCATGGGAAGAGAGTACTAAACTGTTATTAATCCCCACCAAATTTTGGACCTATATGTACTTCACAACTTACCTAAATATCAAATGTCTGATATGTCTGTTTAGATGCATAACTATAGATGTTTTAGATGTGTGTATAGATGTATAAATATATATACAGATCCTATTGCTCTGGAGAAATTTTAAAGATAAAAATACAGAAATAACTGAATTCTTTAATGAGACTGAAGAGTAAGTGGAATCTTCAGCTACACAACTCAACATCATATTACCTGTGATCTATGAAAACTGCTCTCACAATCACAGAAAATTAATCCTCTAAGAAAATTTAGCATGACTAGAACACAGACCACTAGAACAGCTAGAACAGTTGCTTTGAAAAAATAAAATTGCCACTTAGGAAGGGATCTAGAACTATGTATGATCCAACAGGTTTAGTCTGTCATGAATGCTATTTTCTACTAAACAAACTCAAATGTCCACAACTATGTTTAGGAATTGACTTATTTATAGCAACATATTTAGCAAATTAAGAAGAAAATCCAACATATATAGGACTTCAAAGTTAACATCACAGCTTTTGTGCATCTCACATTTAAGGTAGATATATTTTCTGCAGTTTTTAAGCATTATAAAGAAATACTGAACCTAAACCAGCATTTCCTTCTTCTCTGGGACCCAAATACACTTTTCTTCTTGTCTGTTAACTCTTCTAGAGTATTTCAGAAAACAGAAGTAAGGACTTTGTCCAGCAGGAGTCAATGAGATGTAGCTGGTGGATGTAATTCATGGAAATGTGAATAGTCAAAAGGAATCTAGTAAAGAGGGAGCTGACCTGAAAGGAAGAAATAACAGATATCCTGCACTCCAAGGTGGAAGACAACTTGTTTCTAAATTGGGGTGACAGGACACCATGTAAAAAACAGGCTATAATTTCTCACAATTTTTTAGATCAAAGATTGTGTGATAACTACATGAACCTCTATGTTAAGTATGGACTATGTAGCAAGAAGAAAAATGTTATGCTGGCTTTAGACTACTTACTCAGTTTTTAATTTTTTATTTTCATTAAACCTGTATTTCTTTATACATTTAACCATCAGAAAAACAATCCACCAAAACGAACTTAGAAATACTGAAACAAAACCCCAACAAAAAAACCCCTAAACCCACAAAGGAATCCCAAAACCCAACTCAAACCATTTACAGAATAGAATCATTTGTATCTGGGTGACAGAAATTGAAATGTTAGTATTCTGTACTCAAAAACTTCAAAAGCCATTATTTGTAACTACATGATTGTGAGAAGAATAAATGAACAGACACAAGTCATATATTTTAAAACAATCATTTAACATATAACTCCACACACCCCCCAATATTAAGAAACACCAAAGCCCTAGTCCTGACCTTGCAAATATCACCTGATATAACTGACAATTGAACATTTTGATTAGCTTTATTTAAGGCAAATTGATACTTTGTATCTCTGAAGCCTTTTTTTACCCTTCTTGGGCAAAATATAGTAGACTGACATTTATATGCTGCAGCCCATTAGGTATACTATGGGGCCCTCATATGGCAAATAGCTATTCATTTTTCTGACTAGAGCTTGAGATCTATAAAGACATTAAGTACTGATAGATTATTGCATCTGACTCTTAAACACTCCATCAGATCAGCATTTGTACAAGTTTAACAGCCATAAGGAGGAGAGTGTAAAATCGTACCAAATGCCTGAGGGTAGAGCCCTGTGTTCTCAGAAGAGAGTCCATTTGCTGACACGCTTTTCATTTACTGTGACACTTGCACATAAAACCCTAATAAAATTTAGTACTGGAGATAAAAGAGAGCTAATAAAGGATTAAAATGTAGTCTAATTTGTTGGCGCATTTTTATATATATTGATACTTGTAACTAACTTCAGTTATTTGTGTCTATTTTCTGCTTCTGCTGCAGTTGTCTGGGGCAGATGACCAGCTCTGAATTATTCTCTACTCGTTTTCCTAGTTCCAGGCAAAATAGAGACTAGTGGTGATCTGCTTTCCCAAGTCTTGACCACTCTTCCTAAGAGTATTTTCTGTGAGGAAATTATTAGAAGACTGAGAACCAGTGAGCTAAACTGAAGCTAGAGAACGCTGAAACAGAGCAAAGAGCAAACCTCTCTATTGCATTGTATCATTTAAATTAACTCTATTCTTCACCCCGTTTTATGCAAGAGTATGTTTCAGTTTGTTTGGAGAAAAACAGTAAAATAATCAACCGCTATGCTATCAATACTGCAAATTTTAGTGGGTTATTCTTTTCTCTCATATGAGCTTATAAATTTCCTTGCAAGATTGTTTTAGAATGCACACTGAAGCAGGTTTCACCTCAGTAGTACAATCCCTACCTTTTAAGAACCAGGGTAAGTGAGCCCCAAGAAGCACTTATAGTGTGGGACTCATGTTTTGAGCTGATCACTATCAAGGTATACACTCCACTTATATTGTATATTCCATGCATACATATTAGTATTCCAGTAGTGTCTCCATGAAGACATGGAGACAGGAAGAAGTAGATGAAAGAATGATCTCTGGAATAGCTATGGTATTGGTGCTAGAGAGGTCAAGTGTAGAAGCAGTAATGCAGAAAATATTTCAAGATCCTGGATGACCTGGATTCATGTATCATACACTGGATGATTGTAAATCAGTGAGTTTACTATTTCAGGAAGTCCATGTCTGAGAAAGAAGGCAAATAGGGATCTTACTTCATTTTTCACCCATTCTGACAAATGGGACATAGTTTTACTTCCATTTTTTAATTTACTTTTTTAAAATTTTATCTGTTTCTGTATTTCACTGGGGTTTTTTTATTTACAATATTACAGGAATATCACAAAATAAATTACATTTCGTGTAGCTTAATTATTCTTATGCTGAAACAATACTGTGTTTTAGGAATCTAAATATATACATTTATAGTCTAAATCTAAATTTATTAATTTATATATATCTATACTAATAGATGACACAGGAGAGTGGACGAAGACAGCTGAGCCTTTCATTTTTAGTGTATCTCTTTATAGCAAACTCAAAGCAGTACCAAGTGAAACTTCTCAGTTGTCAACTGCTTGTTGATGGTTTCAGGTGAGAAACAGAGGTATATGGGAAAAGATTACTACTGTTGTTTTTGAGCTAAGTACCACCCTACCTGACTATTTTTCTTTTTCTTTTTCTTTCTTTCAGTCATCATAAAGACAGAAAGATAAAACAGAAAAAATATAGCTGTTCATACACTTATGTGAATGGCTTTAAGTCTCTGTTAGCATAAATGAAGGCATACTAAATAATCAACCTTTAAATTTTTTTTTTTTT
>VYXD01003999.1:784706-823797 GCA_013397195.1 Hylia prasina
ATACCACAAAGGGGGAAAAAAAAAAAAAAAAAAAAAGGAATTATCAAAGTCCTAACAAAGTCCTAAATTGGATCGTTCTAGACAATGAACTGTACTCATTTTTACTGTAAGCACATAAAAAAAATACAAAGGTCTTTGACAAGACAACTATTTTGTCTCTAAAGTTGAGTGAATGAGCAAGGTGCAAAAAGCTGGAAGAACCCTCTGAACAAGCAACTGATTATGTTAGAAAAAGTTATTTGACCAAGAGTTCAGGTGCAGAATTAAGTCTGACTGCACAGAAGAAAGTGGCAGTGAAGAAACAACAGAAGGGATTTCCCAGGTGGAAGGTGGTATAAGCAGGCAGCAAGTATCACTAGCAAGTAAACTGATAGAATGCATGTCTTTTGTAGCTACTACTGGTAATGATGGTGAGCTGCTGCCTCCTGGCAGAAATTAGGATACTAACCCCACTTTCAATTAAATATCAGACATGAATATTTTCTTTCAACTGCTATCTTGGCTGGTAGAAGAAGATAAAGTTTACGGCTTGCTGTAAAATATTCACTGATTCTGCTCTAAAAGCTGAGCAGATAATGCTTAATAGGATCACTGATGCTATTACATCAATGGCCTCATTGATTCATACAGTTTAAAGAAGCACAATATTTGAATTTCTTTGCAATATCAGTTGCAATAGAAATAAGCAAGAAGTAGGCATATAAATTTAAAAGATTACTGGCATCTTTTCTGTGAGATCTGAAGAATCTAGTTTCCCTTTTATTTTGAATATAGTTATTTGGAGATATTATCCATAACATGCCCATTTACGTCTGCTGTATTCACACTCTGGGGTTTTTGAAGGCTTTAACCATACATGTACATGTATTATGGATGCATATGTGTATGTAAATATATATATATATATATTTGCCAGATGTTGGCTTTACATTGCCTTTGATGTACTGTTTCCAGATACATGACTCTTAGTACAGGTCTGTCTGATCATGTGAAAGTGGGAAAGAAGAGGTACAGGGATTAAGTTGTTCCTCTTGACAGGAAAATTACAATTCATGTGTTAGGAAATTGGAAGGCAGTCCTTCACTGTGCACTGTCTAATCCAAACAAGAAGAAACTGACTTATAGGAAAGAGGCTTGGCAGTGTAAATAGGTCGGCAACATGCAGAGCTGGCCATCGCATCTTCTTCACAACTCACTGCAGTACTCTACCTATTTCTACTGGGAAAGTTATATTTTTAAAGATGTGCAAATTTCAAGGCTGAATCACTGACAAGAAAGACAAATGTCTATAGTCAATCCAAGCATGCATCCAGAACCTGTAAAAGGACTTGGATAGATGTAGGTACCTAAATATTTAAAAACAAGAATGTTAAGTAGAGGTATTTACAACCCTCAAGTTAAGAATATATCTTTGCAAACTTCCAAACCTGTAAAACAGTTTGCTTCCTTCTTATGGAGATGCAGTCTGTAAAATATGTTATTAAATTTTTACTTCAACACAGTTGTCTAGAAAAGGATCAGGAAATAAAGAGTTTGAATAACAACATATGATACCTTCAGGTGACATCTCTGGAACCGTGGCCACATAAGGTCCATCCAAGAACTGTGGTTCATTGTCATTGACATCTCGAACCTTGATGATAAATTCTGATTCAGGTTCAACAGGAAGCTGGGTGCTCCTGTTAATTGCTTGTGCTCTTAGAGTGTAGAAAGGTTTCTTTTCTCGATCCAGCTTTTGTGTTACATAAATTTTGCCATTATATTCATCGATGACAAAAAAGCTTCCAGCTCCCTCCCCAGTCAAAATGTATTTTAAGTTGCCATCCTGCTTGTCTAAATCTGATTTCAGCTGAAAGTACAAAGAAAAATCTGTCATTGTTTGGGAGGAATAAAGTTTTGAAATATTCATTTTTATGTTTTGTTTTGATTCTACAGTGGATCCTGTCACTAACGAGTCTTCTTGGACACTAATATTTGAAAGGAGGCACTGTCACATTTTCAGCCAACCATTTTAATATTAAAATTATTTAAAATTATTTAATTTAAAAGTATTGATATAACAGACTTATATGCATGATAGACCTGAAAAGAGATTCTTCAGCTACTATGAAGTGAAGGGGATGTATCTAAGTACCTACTTTACCTCGTTTTATCAGCTCCCCTACAATTCTGCGGAAAACAATGCAAAGGTCATTAAACATTATCTAATTTTTTTTATTATTGCAGATGACACATGTACTTTTTAATTTTATTTTTTTTTTTACTCGGCAATTCTAAGTGTAAAGGTGCGCAATAGTGATGTTCTGTATCTGTTAAAATATTAAAGAGGTGAAAAGACATTCTTGGTGAAAGTCTGTATTGTTTATTCCAAAATAAATTGATAGACATTTTCCATTTCCTTCCAGGATGATCTACATTATCTGTTGCATTGCTAAGATGAACTTTATGGTGATGATTCCTTTGATGGAGCTGAGCCTTGGAGACAATTTTGGTCCAGCTGCATTTGTTCATGATGACAAAATAGTTCTATTAATGTTAGAGATATATAAAAGAGCAATAGTCTAAGAGCAATAACTTAATTTCCTAACATGGCAGGCATCCACAGCTGAATTTTACAGGAACAAAAATTTTCATTATGTCATTAATTCTCAATTTTTTCTCCACTTATTATTGTTTTAGAACAAAAAATGTCAAACTAAGAGCCTGAATATTAATTGAAAAATCCAAAGTTAAAAAAAAATATGTTATTCAACTAGCTTCTCTAATGAAGCAACGTTTAAAATGCAAATAATATGCCTAAATGTTGACTTTAATTATCTCACTGTTCTGTGTATTGTTATTGACCCTAAAGGTCACTGTAATTTGTGAGGCCATAGAACAAGAAAGTAACATTTCCTGACTGGATCTACTCAAATATTTTGTAATAACTTCTGAAGCTGCAAAAATAGTCTTAACTTTTCTTTGGAAAAATGCCTATGACTTTTAAGATTTTCATAATGCATAATTGCCTGCATGCATCAGATGGATAATTTATTCAGAATGTGACAGGGACACCGCTCTGAGATATGAGGAGCTGTTTTGAGTTCCTACCCTGAGTTCTGTAAAGGTATTTAAGGCCTATAATATTCAGAGTTAATTATCCTTGCCAGTACAAAAGACAGAATTTTCAAGTCTAAGGGACTTTAGAACCATTTAAAATATGAATAACTTCAATATTTTCAACATAAGTAGCTGTGTGCCAAACCTGGGTCATGTCACCCCCTTTATAAAGTGGTCTGGTCAAACTCATTTTAACACCATCCAAATATGGAATCTCACTAAGGGGCAACACAGGTTCTTTGTTATCCATAAATCTTGGTTTCCTTATCACAAAGTCCAGGACATGGGAGAAGTGATCTATACCTAGATCTTAAAACTAACTGAGTGAGTTAGTTCTTGGGCTGAGATGTGGCCACAGAGTGTATCAAACCCTTAGGGTCTGGGAACATGCCTTTGACTGGCTGCTAAGACATAACCTGCATTTATAGCAATTTCACTCAGAATCATTTACCCACAAAAGATTTCATGACCTTGAACATGTTAAATGAGAGGCCCCTTACAGATGACATTTGCTGAGAAAGAATAGCAAAGGTTCTCAGTTTACTTGCTTTTTTAGGCTGGGAATAAAATAAATGGTCTTATCATTGTAAATGAGAACTGAGAACAAGTATTTTTGTACTCATCCTTGCACATTTGCCATTGCAGTGCTGATGGACACATTTATTTTTTTCTTAATCTTGATAATGGAAAAAGGAGTCATGACTCTATGTTAAACAAAATTTGAAAATTTAGTTCTGACTGTAAAAAGATTTTGATATGGAATGGTGATTTAAAAACAGAGACTGTCTACCTTTGTATTTTCGTTGATGCAGTTTTCTTCAGGGCCTTAATTACTAAAAATTCATGTGTTGGTCATAGACTACCACTTCATTTGCTGAAAGCAGCGCATATTCTACTCAATAAAAAGACACAAGTAAATATATCTTATTAGACAATGGTTTCACTGCAATATAAATCCCCAGTTTACCTGTGAGAAATAAAAAAGTGAGATCATGAAAATACATGACATTTATGAAGTTTCTTTGCAGGAAACTGTTTTCAAGGTATTGGAAAAGTAATAATAATTAAAAAAAACCAAACCAGTATGTCTTCACTTGTTCTTTCAGAAGTGAGACATCACACTTCCATAGTAATTACTTTGAAAGGGCTGTGAAGAAGTAATTAGTGAATTTTGAGCACTTCACCCTTTGGGCCCAATTAAATTTTAGTGCTAGTTAATTAGCAGTTAAACTTATTTTGGTTCATTCATCTAAAAAGGGCCTTAAAGAAAAGAAAACCAGATCTCAAGATTAAAATTACTTCTAGCATACAAAAATAAATAATAATAATAAATATAGTAATAGTAATGATAAGCAGAGAGAGAAGGGGGAAGATAAAGCCTTGTTAAGACAATTATCTTAAAGCACACTTTTAAAGGAGGGTGAAAAATAATTGCTTGTTGTGCTAAACCTACGTTAATCTAATGAACCATACAGATTCCTGCAGTTTCTCAGTGGTAAAAGGATTTAGTATTAATCAGCTTCATTAAAAATTAATGAGGGGTAAATCAGCTGCTACTTAGTGTAATAGAAAATCATGCCAAATACTGTTTGTAAACTACACTACACTCAGTATGGCTGCTTAGATGCAGTGCCAAAAATAGCACAAGCAAATTGCCAGATGTTGATAAATGAGTCCTTAACTTCCATTCAGAAGAAATAAACTTTCCAGCTTTATATACACCTTCATGTGCTGTGTATGGAACTAGTTTTAGTAACAGCATGCATGTGAAATTTCCTTGGCAGAAGTTCTCAGTGAAGGAAGGTGCTTCATACTGCCATGGCCTACAGCTCTTGGACTTCTCTGACCTTGAGTAAGGTCATAGGAAAGGAGAGCCTTATTACAGCTTCCTGATCCCCTCTTTCTACATTTGTTGCTATTTCCCTGTCACTGGAGATATTTGGTCTTCCAAAGTCAGGGTGGAAGCTGCTAATCACCATGTTAAATCTAACCTTGTACTGTCCTTGAATATGTTACTTATCATACCTGTCCAATATACACGGGATGCAGTGAAATCTGTTCCTCAGTTGCAAAAAGAGGTTCCCACAGCCAGCCACGTTTCACTCTTCGAGCTGCTGTGGAAGACTGAACTGTGTTTTGAGCACTGGAGTTCTGTGCCCTGGAAGAGCAAGGCCAAAGTTGAACCAGCATCACCATGAGACGTAGCAATACAGAGGAATTCATGCTGTACTGTCCTTTCAATCAATCTTAATCTGTGAAAGAGAAAAAAAAAAAAAAAAAAAAGAAAGAAAGCTTTGACAAAGCGTCGCTTTTGTCTTTCTACTTTTATATATTGATTCTGTGCTAATGTAAGAACTGATTTGCAGTGCTAAATTCTCCTCCTCTCCCGGAAAGTAAAGAGCTGAAACAAAGTCTGTTTCTTATTAAAAGAGACATCCTTTCAGAGTCTCTAGCATGGAATTCAAGTGTTTAACTTTTCTTTATGAATATCCTACACAGGCACTTTTATATTAAAAAAAAAAAAAAAGGAAAATAATCCTTCAATTAATTCATCTTTCAAATTAGTCTGGGTAATTGTATTGTGTAGCCTAGGAATAATGTGATTGGAATAATTGTACATTTCTGCTTAGACAGGGCTCATTTTGAGCTGCAGTCACAAAACTGCCTGAAGGGTGAACATCTAGCCTTAGTAGCCCTGATGACTGACAGCTGAAACAAAGTGGTGCAGATATTTTTTTAACCTCTTCTTACCTACTTTCCCAGCTCAGCAAAATGCCTGCAAAAATGTCAAAGGTGATAGGGTACCATGAAGAAACAGCAAAGATTTACAACATTCTTCCCAGCCAAACAATGACATGGGCAAGGCAGAGGTGTTTAATGGATTCTTTGACTGCATCTTTGGCACAGATGATGCACCTGTTCCCCTAGCCCTGAGCTGGAGGACCATGACTGTGACAATGATTGACTCCCAGTTGATTCTGAAATGGTGCAGGATCTGCTGCTCCAGCTGGATCGCTACAAATCTAGAGGGCTTGATGGGATTCTCAAAGAGCTGTTGATGTCACTGCAAAACATCTCTTTTTGATTTTTGAGTAGTCTTGGGAATTTGGAGAGGTCCCAGCTGACTGGAAGCTGGTGAATGTTGTCCAACTTTTCAAGAAGGGCACGAATGAGAACCCCAGAGACTACAGGATTGTCAGTCTCACTTCAGTGCCTCATCAAGTTATGCAGAAAATTATTCTGGGAGGTATTGAAAAACACCTGGAGGACAATACAGTAATTGGTCACAACCAGCATAGCTTTATGAAAGTGCTGCTTATCAAATCTGATTTCCTTTTATGACATAGTATCTCACCTAGTTGATCAGTGCAAGCCTGTTGATGCAATCCTTTTGGGTTTGAGCAAAGTTTTCAGTACTTTCTCTCACAGGATCCTTCTAGACAAAGTTTTCAACACACAGCTGGATAAACACTTCATGTGTTGGGGGAGCAACTTGCTCACAGGTTGAGGACAAAGTTACAGTGAATGAGGTGTATTCCAGGTGGGTACCTGTCCCTAGTGGTATTCCACAGGGCTCCATGCTCAATCCTGTATTCTTCAGTATTGTCACGACTTTCGTGAAGGACTGGAGGGAATATTAAACAAGTATGCAGATGATACAAAACTGGGAGAAGCCTTTGAAGGCAGGGAGATCTTGCAGGGAAAACTCAAAAAATTAGGGGGCTAGGCAATCACCAATTGTATGAAGTTCAACAAAGGAAAGTGCCTGATTCTGCATCTGGGATGAGGCAACTCTGGATGCACATACAGACTGGGGAAAGAGATACTGGAAAGCTGTGCCACAGAAAAGGACCTGGGGGTCCTGGTCAGTGGCAGGTTGAACATGAGTCAGCAGTGCCCTGACAGTCAGGAGGGACAAATCTGTCCTGGGGGACATCAGGGACAGCATCTCCAGACGGGCAAGAGAGGGGATTGTCCTGCTCTGCTCTGCTCTGGGGTGGCCTCACCTTGAATATTGTGTGCAGTGTTGGGTGCCACAGTATAGGAAAAGGCATTAAACTATTAGAGATCATCTGAAAAAGGGTCACGAGGACGGTGAAGGGCTTTGAGAGGAAGCTGTATGAGGAGAGACTGAGGTCACTTGTTCTGTTCAGCCTGGAGAAGAGGAGACTCAGAGGAGATCTCATTGCAGTCTACAACTTCCTTGTGAGGGGAAGAGGAGGGGAAGGCACTGATCTCTTCTCTGCGGTACCCAGTGACAGGGAATGGCCTGAAATTCCCTGGCTAGGGCAGGATTTGGCTGGATATTAGGAAAATGGTTTTAACCCAGACAGTGGAATAGGCTCCCCAGGGAAGTGATTAGAGCACCAAACCCATAGAGAGAGTTCAAGAAGAATTTGGACAATAATCTTGGGAACATGGTTTTACTCTTGGGGGTGGTTCTGTGCAGGGCTAAAAGTTGAACTCAGTGAGTCTTGTGGGTCCCTTCCAACTCCAAATACTCTGTGATTCTGTGAATAGAATTTGTCTTGGCAGATCTTACCACCTCTGACATTATTTTCTCCAACTAAATTGACAGTGGGCAGATGTATCTTGAAAGCTGTAGGTTTCTCTAGCTAATTTCAGTCCCACTACGTATACGTTCAGAAAATGAAGGCTTTTCACAACTGTAATCTGTTATTGACTTTTCAGTGATTATTGGCACAATGAAGGAATTTTTAAATATACTACTATGGTCAGTTAAGAATAGCTTTTTTTGTGAGGCAAAAAGGAAAATTTAAAAAATACCTACTGTAAATATTTCAAGTCTTAAAACCCATTTGGCAACAGCATTAGACATTCCTTTCAAGGCTTTAGCATTGAAGAATAACATTTCCTATGAAGGAGAAGTCTGGTTTATGAATTTGTAACAAGCTAGTCAGTTTGAAAACCACTGAAAAAAAATATTTGGATGCATTTATCTTAGACCTGAAAAATCCATAAGTTTTTGGTTGTCCAGGATAACATATGAATCTATGTATTTTAAATTCATTATTCAAGTATTAATATTTTAAATATGTATTCTTATCCAAAGGGAAATGCCATAATTGCTTAAAAAGACAGACAGATAATACAGAAAACTATTTATTTCCTTCCAGCAACTTTATATGATGTTGGACAACAGTTTGTTAAAATGTAATCTGCAGAGACAGAAAGAGAGAGAGGAGTTCTAATAGGAAAGTCAAATAGAACCACAGAGACTAAAGTGTACATTCCAATTTGTTCACATTTTGTGTTTTTTGATTGTAAAGTTGTATTAGTGTAAGACAAAATTCGAATAGAAGGAATGTGACTTGGATACCCTCTAGTTTCAGTTTCCAGTAGAAAACTGCTTATTTTCCTATAGCTGCAAGAATAATATTTGTGACATGGAAGAAAAGTCCAACAAAGTTCAACTTGACTCTGAAACAAGGCTTGAGTGAGGTTTAGAAGGCCTAAAGACCTTGGAGAGCCTCTATAATACAGGTGTACTTAATGTTGAGCAGTCTGCACACAAAGTAACCTGGAAAAGGAATGTTCAGACTACTCAAACAACAAAAAATGAACAGTCAAGGACACCTTTCTGAGGAATCATAGAAAAATGTATTTCAATCACTGTTTATATGTGAAGAGAGGTGTGCAGTCTCAGTGATAGCAAGTACTTCTGACTAGGCTTTTGTTGTTGTTTTGGTCTCTTGTTCTGACATTGTTCACCTTATTCAACAAATATCTCAGGCTTGTGGGACAATATTTCATGTGGAGTGAATGTCAAACAAACACTCATTATCAAACTTGTCTGAAGACACCGTGTATAGACAACATAGTGAGGATGCAGAATATGGCTACGCTGGTCTGCTGTTGGCCACCTTCTTCAATGTGCTCAGCAGTTACATATGAACAGCATTAAGTGTGCAATTAATATTTTGGAGCATCTTTGTGTCTCCTTTTTACTAATTTATGTTAATACCCTGTGTTACATGGAGTTAAGCATCCCATCTCGGACAAATTGGAGCCAGTAATGATTTTCAGATTCTGATATGCTGCACACACTGTTAGTGTATAGAAGGCTTTAAATTGAAAAGACAAATGGTAGGTAAATTCCTTTAAAAAAACAAAGCTATTTAATAGAATTGAGATCTATATGTATCTCTGTTTTTCTCTGCTATATCAAACATTATCAATTTGCCTTTATTTCAGGACCTTTCAAAGTCTATTTGCTTCCAACATCTTCCTACTCATTTGGCTTTGAGAAACTGCCTCCAGCCCCTGGCTAGCACATGTTGCCTTTGTTTATAATCCAATTTTTGCCTTGTGAAACAATCACCTTCTTTCTCTTCCAGTGATTGTAGCTCAGTCTCAGAAGTGAGTCTCACAAATTATCCAGAAACTAGTTTCTTATTCCCTCTTTGTTTTCTAGTCTTTTCTTTAAAATCTAAACTTCAGTATTACCTACTTAAAAGAAAAAGAAATATAAAAAGGCTCACACTGTTTAAGATGATTCTGTGCTGAATCTGCTGTCTATCACTGTGCCTACTATTGCCTCATTATTCCCTTGTACTTTACTGTCTTTCCCTATCCATCAGTTGTCTCGTTTTACACTCATTTGCTATGGTCTTTGTAAATGAAATGACCTTGTACTCTGCGTTATAATTATAGTATGCAACAAAAGGGAGGATTAGTAAAAGCACTGAGCTTTTGGGAGCTGTAGTAATATGCACAAATAGATAATTTTTGATAGAATAGTTTCCTCATTGAAAAGAAGACAAAAAAGACATGATCTATTTTCAGACATGAGGAAATGATCTATCACTAAAAATTTCCCAAGGAGAAGAAAGAAATGGGGATCATTGTTCTGCTCCTGTCCCTTTGGAAGTATGTCTCCAATTTTTCTCACATGCAATGAGTTGCAATAATAAAGACTGATACTTACACTAGAGTAATGAGAATATCCATTGCAGTTGTAATAAGTGGGTTACAGCTTGTAAAACTTATAGAGCATCATCTTCCTCTCATACCCAATGCAAGCCACTAGTTTCCTGTAGACTAGAAACAGATTTACCTTCTTGGAACAAAGCTGATTTCTTTCTCAAGTTTATTTTGGAATCTTCACCGAATGACATCCTGGCTCCATCTGAAAGTGGAGTAGTCTGACTTGGTTCTGAGTTCCCTTTGTTTTATTTATTTTCTTTTTAATTATGATTGTGTAATTACATTACAAAATAATATGTGCTACTACCTAGCATTGCAAGGAAAAGAGTAGAAAGAAGCAGAGGTCTAAAAAACACTGTGAAATTATATATTTGTTGGTGTAGAAAATAAGAGACTAAAGCTGGAGACAAACAGCTTTCTAGAAGACAAAAACCCCCAAATCCAAACAGTATATTAGAGTGCAGGTGATGAAAAATTCTGTTCCAGTTTTGTTAGTTGAATAAAAAGGAACAACCAGTTAAATTTTGTAAAAAAAATTCCCCTAATTTGATCTAAGTAAAGTCTTTTAATTAGGAGGTAGCAAAACATGGAAATATGGTAACAAGGGTAGGACCACTCCTGTATATGGTTATCCTATTTACCACACAATTTTTAAATGGTGACTCCTGAGAAAAACAAATCTCTCTGTCCTTGAAGGTACTAAAAAAAAAAAGCCATACTGAAAGACATTTCTTTTGTGGAATTTGGTGTTGTCTTTGCTTGATTTAATAACATCAAGCAAACAAGAGGAATAATTCATTTAAGCAAATCTAAGTCATTAGTATGCAGCTTCTGAAACATTTCTTATCTCAAGAACAGCCTTAACATGTTGTTTCAGTTGCATGTTCTGTTTTATGCATCAGTGTTACTATGATTGTAGTGAAATTTGTCTCCCTTGTATGTGGTTATCTTTAATTTTCACTTAATAGGATAAAGAAGAAAGTGTATGCGTAACTAAGTCCTACAGATTACCGTCATAAAAAGCTTAAAGGAATAGAAACCTTCATATTTCTTCACTACAGACTTGTCCATTTGTTCTATGTCTACTGTTCTATGTCTATTCATCCCAGTTGCATTTAATGTGGTTGAATACTGAGGATGCTAGTGTATTATAAGTGTTATTGCTCTATCTTCTTTCCAGAAAACACTAGATATGGACCATTTTCATTGACTAGTTTAGGTTATGCACAATATGTTAGACACCTAGACTACATCACTTCTGCAATTCTCAGAGAATTAGTAACATATAATATTAGTGTATATATATAAAATATATATTAGTATATATATCTCAATTATTTTTATTAATGCATATGTTTTTTGGGTTTTCTTGTTTGTTTTTTTTGGTTTATAGTCTTTACAAAACAATGATAAAATGTGTGCAAAGTAGGGGACTTAATTCTATTCTCGCTTCTTCTTTCCACTGTTGAATTTCGGATAAAGTAGGATAATAATTTTTACAGGTTTGGTGTTTTGAAGCTCTGCATTATCTTTTTTCATGTATTTCATCTGTGATTTGGTCTTTTGCAATCAGTACTAAGATTTTTTTTTTAAGTAAGTTTTCCATTCTTCTTTTATTTTGACTATTTTATTTGGAGACATTAGAAGAAGGCATACTAAACTCCTAAGGAATAACTATGGCATACCTAACTCCAATTATGCTGGAAGTCACTATTGTAACAGTAATGTTTAACTAAACTTATAATAAGGAGGAGTGAAGAGAAAGGACTAAAATTTACTAGAATTTATTTTGAAATCTGAACTTAATTTTTTACTAAGTGTGGTCACTGTTACCATTTACCATATATACATATTATGTGATTGAGTGATTAATTGATTTTTGTGACTGAGTAAAATTGGCACCAGTCCTGCTGTAGCTCAAGGCATCTTTTTCACAAGCTTCTCAACTTACATTTATCTGTCTGACTTCTTTTTTTATGGTTGTCTAGTTTAACTATTATTTTTATTGAATCAAAATATTTTAATTGTCTATTTTGACTTTCTAGTCTTTCACATATTTTTGTTTTTTAGATAAATTTGGACTGCTATATCTAACAAGTATTCTGAATTTAATTATATTGTTCTTATCAGAACTAACATCTAAATGTAATATTCTTTTCAGTCAATTAATTATAAGTATATCAACAATTGTCTTTCTAGTTTGCTGCACAACTAGCTACTTTAAAATCTACTACTTAACCTTGAGAGGTGTTTTCTTTAATGCATATCTTGATGTGACATTTGACCAAATTATATTGATTAGTAGTGCATATTAACACAGTATGGCTGCATGTGTCTCCACCAGTCACCCAGAACTTCACTTACAGGGACACCAATTACTTAGATGTCATGAATGTATTTAAATTTCATTTCATTCTAACTGGCACATTATTTTCTTCATTTTGAAAATATACCATTGTGCCATTAAGGAAGGCCTTCAAACTATTATATAGAATTAGCAGTGTAATTATCTGTCAGATATACATGGACAAAAGAGCTTAGAGAAAGGATTATTTTAGTTGATTAGTGCCTCTAAGGCTGTGTATTTTAATCAGGGTAGAGCAGATTCACTAGAAATCATGTCATTTTTAGAGTTTTATATATAATAACATGGTATATTAACACATCCCCCATATTTCACTACAATATCTGTTGCGCTGTACAAAAAGCCCAAATGCCATTTTGGATGACAAAACCCTGAGTCTTCAAAGTATGTCAAGCAGTAGCTAGATTTCTGTTCCTACTAGATATTCAAAACATCTTTTGCAGTATCAGTAATTCTTGAAATCCTATGCCTTCCATTAAAAACCTATGACAACTTGAGTTGAACTCTAGCAGATTTGTTTAAAATGAGGGGAAGGGGGGGGCAAGGTGTAGGATGAGATTTCCTGCAGTGAGTAAAAAAATGAAAGGTAGAGCTGCTACTTGTTGAACTCACAAGTCAAAGGAGATTATATAGAGGATATTGTGACATTCTGTGTGTTCTACAACTTCATTCTGCAGTATCTTTGGTAGCTCTTGTTTCCTTAGTGGAAAATTCCCTATTTTAATCAACAATAGGCATGAATAAACCAATATTGAGAAACAAATCTTCAGTTAAATTCAGTGACTAATGGTATTTTATTCTGTATGAACAAAACTGGCTTCACAGTACCTATTTCTTGATGGCCATGAGCATGCATGATGATGTAACAAGTCGCTTGCCTTTTTCAACTCTGATCCACCAGTATTTTTAGAACTGATTAATTGATTGCTGACCTGTAAGTTTGCCAATATGTAGCTGAGACCAGCTCAGTATTTCTATGTGTGGTGCAGCATTCTTACATTTGGCTTAGGGGCTTGCTGCCACTCACTGCTGTGATCCTGTGAACAAAGATTCTCAGGAATCTTTGAAACACATGATTATGAAAACACAAAATCATTATTTCACTCAGTGTTATCAACCATATAACATAGAGCTGGAAGCACAACCTCAAACATTTCAGTCCTGCCCAAGGCAGGAGACCCAAGCCTTGTCATTGCAATTTTTCTGAGGTCCTTTAGAAAGAACCTGCAAAAGTTGACCCAATCCACCTAACAATCTTTAGGTACAAAGAAAGTCTCCCACACCATTCCCACCAACAAAATAGAGAGTGTGTGTAAGGATAAATTTCTGTTGGGCAGGACTCTGTCAGACAGCTTTTACTGTACAAAGGTAACCTTTGGAAGTGTGATTAAGGTGCATAGAATTGAGCCAGAGGCAAGTCAATATTTCTGTAAACTTCCTCTGTATTTGTGTAACTGTTTTTAAGATAATATTAAAATTAAATCTACAACATCAGAAAGTAATAAAGTAATTAAGTATTTCATTTGGAATCTGTGACACACATACACACACAGATGAGGTGGATTTCCCCAGAGGCAATTAAACCTTTGAGATTCCTCCCTGGTTGATGAAAACATCTTGTTTTCTTCTGGAAGCATAGCTTTTCTACATGTTATGAACAGAGGTATGAAGTTATTTGATGAATAGTTTCATAGACAAGACACAGAGAGATTTCCTACTTCACTTTCTTTGTAGTAAGCAGTAGGAATATCTGTTCCATGTCTAAACATTTGTAAATTAATGATTTTTTTTTTCTTCTTCACAGACTTTCTACCATACAGCTAAATGCTACTTCAATCCAGATGCTTCCTAGCAAAAGAAAAAAAATGAAAACCTTACCTTAGAACTTAACTTTAGGAAAAATTATGTTAATTCTCTTCATTCATTCAATAGTTTCAGCAATTTTATTCTGATATAAAAATTGATTTGGCAAACAGATGCTGAGATGTTAAAAGATTCAGTTATGCCAGTACCAGTAGCTGTGGTACACTGCACTGTCTACACTAAAAATAAGTAAGCGTTTAGTTTTAATTGTAGCTTTCCTTAACTGGGACTATTATTTATTTCTAAGATAGTTTGCACTATAAAAAATTACAACTAAACCCATGTATTTTAGCATAAATATTTTGCTGATTAAAAAGACTAACACATGTACACAGTACAAACAAATTCTTGCCTTCTGGCATTTGCTTTTTATTGTAGGCAAGTAGCAAATCCAATTACATGATGTTTGATTCACTGGGCAAATCCTACTGGAACATTTTTGGCTCTGCAGGATACCACTCAGTACTGAAGAACCACTTGTCAGCATAATGATGTAAAGGACCACATTCTGTGATTCACACTTGAATCTGTTTGCCAAATGATTTTCAGGATGGCACTTTACGAAATGCTCCAAAACTCTCTTTAGGATTTAGGTTCTTTTAATCTCTTTAATTCATAATTATTCTTTGCATACATTAAAGCTAATAATGCAGTAAACTCACCTTTTCCATGGTTTTGGAGGAGATTTAATTCCTCCAAACATGAGATAAAAAGAAGCTTTGATATTTAATTTAAGAGCATGCTCTTTGCTAGAATTTGACTTATGTTAAACTTCTGGGTTTGGTTTTAGAGTTAATTTTCCACATAAAATGAGGCAAATTAGAAACACCCTGAAATTAAATCATCTGGTGTATGTCAATGGAAAACCAGAATGAAATCAGATTTTAATGCTTATATTTGAGGAAACTTACCAGGAGACATTTGTAAAGTAAGTAAATATTGAAGGAAGCAACCCCTTACAAGAAATTAAGGAAACTGTATCTTTACATTAAAAAACAAAACAAACAAACAAAAACACACACACAAAAACCACACTAAGGAGAGGAAAAAAGGCCATTTTAAATTTTTTTTCATTAGCCTACATTTTTCTCTGTTTATTAATAAAACACATTAGGTAAATAGAGCAAGGAGCAATTACTTTTAACAGTATGTAGAGTTTTCATTATAAGCTAGAAAATCTGCTCTGATATGTAATCCAGTTATTCAATTTAAAGGTATAATTTAAATTCATGGTAGAAAAAGTCTGCGTACCACCACTGTGGAAATCAGTTGGAAAAATGCTGAAAGAATGCACCTGCCTCAGAGAGTTTGCAGTTGTATCAGATGGAAAGGATAGAATTTGCCTGGTTTTTGAAAGAGACATCAATTGAAGAGTATGCATATTTTTCAGAATAGTGAGAAATAGAGATAGAAAATACCTAACTGACAAAATTTATAAAAATATATTTCCTTGCCTTTGTAGTCTCTTAATCTACTGCTCAGTTGATGAATCTTCCCTTATCTCTTAGAATGGAATAAACTGTTTCTGTTTGGCTTAGGTCTCAGTGATCAGAGGCTTGTCTCTCCCTTACCTCTGATTTCAATATTTCATTGTTCTACTTTACTACCAAGAATTTATCTTTTCTTCACTCATTCTATGAAATACATTAAAGGTTGATATCCTTTTCTAACCTCATATATATATTAAAAAAATAAATTATTCACTTAGGTCCTTATTTGATTCAATTAAACATTGTAAGAACTTTCAGGCACTGAACTATTGAGAACAGTATAGAAGCAGAGCATTAGGTCATCCAAGCAACATGAAGGGTATTGTACAATCAGTTTTGTATCAAAACTTTTCAAAAAAAGATTTCTTTTCTGTCACATTTTGAGATATGGAATAAAATTTTCCAGATACGGTCCAACAAAGCCCATCAGATTTGCAAATTGTGCCTTTTTTATTATTATTTTTTTATTTTTTTATGAAATAATGTTTTATGAGTCATAAATAAAGAAAATTGTGAAAATAGAAAGAAGTTTCTAGATATTGATATTACATTCTCCAAAAAATTCTTGACTTAAAAGCTATTTTTAAAGGATATATGTGAATTTAGAGCTTTCTGACATTGATAGTATAGAGTTAAAAATTATTTCTGGGAAACTGTAGCTAGGGTGGGTAGGAACAGCAAGACACAGTGTTAGCATAATCAGCCTATGCTATTGCTTTAACCAAGTCAAGTATAAATGAATCGAAGGAGAAAGTAAGTTTGATCTCGTGATAGTAACCAGGGACAAAATAATTAGTAGTTAAGGGGAAAATATCGATTGAGGTATTGATTTACGTATTAATTTACGCATTGATCTACGCATTGATTTACTCATGGATTTACGAATGTATAATGTAAAACTATAAAAACCACAAGCGGTTGTACGTCTGGTGGGCATATATTTGGGTCTGAGATCCCTATGCCCCCGCACGTAATAAAAGCACCTGCATATAATTGCCTCTGTGTGATTATATGTTTTCCCAACGCTAACAACATCTTTATATTTTGGCATAACATCAAGACATACTATCTGGCTAAGCAAAAACAAAATCTAAGTTGCATAGCATCTGCGACTTCACTCTCCATAGTCAAGTTGCCTTGTGATATATCAGAGCATAATTTTTGTCCATTACTTGCATGTTCACCCATAGAATTTCTCTTATTACCTTGCTACTTGGTACATGCAACTCTTCCTATNTTAATAATTAATTAATTCCCTTTGACTAAAAATTCTACTAAGAAGGAAGTCATGAACATCACTAGAATATGTGTTGTAATTTGCCTTTTGAAAAGTCATTGTTCAGGTTTCTCTCTGTTGTTGGGTGAGTTCTGTAACATGCTTATGTAGGAAAGAGCCTTTGAAAAATTCCTCTTGCCTTGAATACCCACTCATGCTGCCTTTTCAACATTCTTTTATCACAGGTCCTTACCTTCTGGTCATTCTTCAAGTTTTACCTTGTTTCAAAGGGTGAAAGAAAAAATAAAATGGTGTGAAAGCCATGGAAATTTGGATTAAAAATTCAATATGGCTAAAGAGTTCAGAGTAACCCTCAAAATTCAGATGATGTTAATTGTTATTGTTAGTTGTCAGCGTAAGATTGTAAGATTACTTAGGTTCTGGACTAGTGCTCTTGATAGAAGAAAGCCAGACCCCAAGATCTCTTTGAAGATGGAAAAACATTGGGTTTTATTTCTCCATATTTTTTGTTCTGATTTTTTAAACTTTTCATTAATTTCTTTCCTTTTTCAACTATTTTTTACCTCACTAAAACATGATTCTTCCTCTTTCTAGCCTACATTGAAGATTCCTTTTTCACTGAGAAGCTGAAGCACTGAATGTTCCACTCTGACTTTTTTCCCTTTCTTCATTTAAGAACACTTCCGGTTTTCACCTCTGTTTAATGAATTACCTATTCACCCATCAGTTCTTTCCCCACTGCTGTAGGTCATCTGGAATAACAATTTATTGCATCTTTTTCCCTCTTTATAATCTTTGTGTGTCATTTTCCCCTTGTTACCTGTGTGACCCTCTGTTGCTTCTCTGCTCAATGTTACCTCTCAAACAGACCTCTCCGTGCAGATTTCTTTTGATATTTTACTTCATAGATGCCTATTGTAAAAAATTATATTGTTGAGCCAAAGTCCCTGTGTGCCATTCTGAGGGTAATTTTGCCAATTTCAAGAGCTCTTACACACTTTGTAGCCTCAGCTTTTGTATTTCCAACTAAGCAGGTATCATCAGGACTTTACGCATTATCAGAAATTGATATATTGAAATACACCATCAGACTCAACTTTTTTACATTTCATCACCTACTCTTTTTTTTTCAATTTAAGAAGCTTCTTAAGCCAGGAAGCAAGTGGAGGAGACAGGCAGAAACAGAAGGAAAGTAATTCCTGTCTAGGATGATTTTAATAGGGTAGCAATCATGGTGAATAGTAAGTGTCAAGAAGTGATATACTAGAAGAGTCAGATGTTTAAATGTTTAAATGTTAAAATGCAATACTTCATTTTCACAAAGTGATTAGGAAAGAAAGGAGCTATACATGGAGTAAGGACTGCATCATAAAGGGGCACCAAGTGTGCTGAGCTGGGGGATTTTCTGTCCACGGGAGACATTCAGAGGACAACTTCCCTCCTGGTCAGTACACAGTCCTGTTGAGCAGGACTTTGGAAAAGAGTAGAAAAGTCCTTTGCATGTTTCAGTTTTCTCCTCAGCTTTAAAAACCATACTAAGCTAAAATCTATAGATATGTCCAGTATAGGTCAATTGAAATTTTTCAAAAATATTAGTTATGGGATGGTTTTGTGTTCTTTCATCTGAAATATTTATCAGTTGTTGAAATTCAGTGAAAGAAACGCAGGTCTGGTAGAAGTCAGCAGAGCACTCTGTTAAGCATGAAGTACTCTCACAGTTGTTTCAAAAGAATATTGTTGTTTCAAAAGAATATTAAAACCAACAAAGGCTGGTGCTGATATGACATTAATGTGGTGCACTGCATGGTCAAAGTAGAGTCTCCAGAAAAAAGGAGGTAAGAGAAAGGATTAAGAAAACCATAGAAATTATTGTTACCAGACCTTGATAATGAAGTGGTCCAAGATGTACTACCTAAAGAAGTTGTGCAGTCAAGAAAGGAGCAGTGTTTTTGGAAGGCAGAAATAATCTGAGGAGATTTCAAGGAGCCATGAAGAGCTATATTGACATGTAGGGGGCAGAAGGCTTGGGAGTTGAATTAAGTTGCAAAAAGCCAATTTGTTCAAAAATTATACATGTTTAAAGAGGCTAACAGCTGCAGGATAAGAATGAATAAAAGTGAAATATTCATTTCCTGAAAAAAGGCTCTGGATAGAGAAATAAAATATCAATGTAGATTTTTCAAAAGGTAACAATGTAAACATAAAAAAATCCCAAAAAACTAAAAACAAAAAAAAAAAAAAAAAGAGAAACCCACCAACACTAAACTAAATGAAATTTAAAAAATATAGTACAAGTACAATTGACTCATGCAAAATACCATTATCTGCATTAGTTTTCTTAAGTAGAAGAGATTGCATAATAACTAATGTTTCACCCTGAAAACTTGCCTATAAAAGTTAGAGATTTATGGTGCTAAGTTGGCAAAATACAACCAAGACTATTTCTGCCATGACAAATACTAATTTTTATTGGTAATTTTTATATGTCTCTGTAAATTCAAACAGCAACTCATGGAGAAGAGCAAGAAGAAAAAGCATGGATTGTAATTCCCATCTCTCACTACTTTAATTACTAGATTTGTGAGACATGTGGGGGAATTTCCTCTGGGAAGTAATGTTTTAATAAAATCTCAAGACAGGAGATAGGAGGCCTCTTCATGGATGCACACATATATTTACTAAAAGTGATGTGCAAAGCTTTGGGTACTTCTTTTAATGCTAATCCCTTCACAGTGGTGCACAGAAATGACTATTGAAGAACTAGCACTTTGGAGTTCATTGACAGGATGCTTTTCAAGCCACTTCTTGGCCCCGGAGATGGACATCAACATTCTTGCTTTGTAGTTTTCCTTTCCTTCATCAGGCTATGGAACTTTATTTGGTTCCTGCGAAGCCTATTGGATAACTACAATGCATATAAATGTATGAATATGCATGAGCTTTCAGAGATATCACGATTCACTAAATCATAATTTGCCCAGCAAAATAAGATCTTACAAAAAAATTACTGTAATAAGTTTTTATGGATAGCTCACTTTGTAAAAGCAACCTCATCCACATAATTCCCCTTCTCTCAGGAGTCTGTCTGAATTTCTGACATTAATTCATTGCAAGCCAACAGAAACTGGGAAGTCCATGAAGTTGCCATAGTAACTCAATAGACAAAGACTTAATTCCCTAGTTTATATAAGACAGAACTCATATCCTGCAGACAGTAATGGGTTTAAATTATTTAGGTCTATAAAGTCAATGTATTATATATATTTAAAAAATAAGTGTCAGTTCCTTAGTTAGTGAAAAATGGGCTTTGATTACCCTATGCTGTCTCAAAAGTGCTTGTGTGTGGAATAAGAAGTCAATCAAAAAGCCAAGTGCATGAAAAGGAAGAGAAACCAGGGTATGGTAAAAGTAGCTCTTTCCATATGAAAAGAAGCTATGATTTATGCTGTTCGCATATTAAGGATTTATTTTGAAAAAATCCCTCAAATTGAGCTGTTAAGATCCATAAAGGCCATGTGGATTTAAGAGAAAGAGAGGATGGCACACTTGGAATTTTGTAATCTAGTGAAAACAATGAGACTGGTGTCAATTGTTGTTCCCCATTCACAAATATGATTTGCAGTAACAGTGTTGAGGTAACAAGATGTGGAACAGCAAAACAGAAGAAGTCTGCTGAAAAATGTGCTATGAACCACATACTTTTGTCATGGGCAGCAAGATTTACTGAGGGGCACTATATAATTTTGGATTAAGTGGCGTAATCAACAGGCTGGGTTGTGTCAAGGTGGATGTAACAAAAGTAATAAAAAATAACTATATATTTGCTTATTCCAAACAATTTCCCACTTCTCAGTTTCTTGATCACAAACTGAAAATCTTTTACTTAGAATTGATTTGAGATCACCCACTAACAGAACAATAACTTTTCTTTTTTTATCTGTTTAATTTTGCCCTCCTTCCCCACACCTTCTGCGTTATGCCACATTTAGCAACTGGGCAGATTGAAATCATAAACCAAGCCTGCTGCATTGCAACTTGCCTAAATAGCATTGGTAAATATAAATACAATAACCATTCTTTGGGAACATTGCCCTAATAAATGTATAGGGACATTTTAATCATCAAATCTACCAATAACTTCAAGTGTCTTAGAAAACAAATTCTACATAACTTAATTATTTAATTCCCTTGGTTAATGAATCGTGTGGGTCTTTTTCATAAGGCTTCTGAGTACATCAGTTATTATATTTTAATCCCACAAGTGCAAAAAGAACAGCTCATGTGGGAGTTACCACTAGAACTTTATTGTATTTCATGTTGCATTATTTATTCTTTTCTTGTATTTTAATTTGTATTCCAGATTTCAATAAGATATTGAGCCTGAAAGTTTCCCATGCACATTTTATTTGAAGAGCAGACTGTCATCTGTATTTCTTCTAGAATGGGAGCTCATCATGCAATCAGCCTTTATACTTGTATTTACATTTTGTGTCATTCCAACTATCTCCTATCGTTCCATTGTTTTGGGTCCTTTTATGACTTCCGGATCATGACTTGCCAACTGTCGATAAACGGCATGAAACTCAACAGGACATGAAAAACTATTCAGACAAATAAAAAGAAGACTGTTACCTGTAATCAAAGAAAACAGGGACCAGCTAGATATGCCACTAACATAAATTTCTTTGTTGCTCCATATGATAACGGAAGGGTTAGGGATTTTTTTGTGATTTTTGGTAAGTTTTTCTTTGTTTAGGAAGTTCTCATGTGTTGTGAGATACCGTGGGCCGTTGCCCTAATGATAGGTTTGTTGTCATCTCCCTTTTCAAACCTCCGTTGCTATTCAGCACGCTCGAGTTTTTAGGGGTTTCTTACAGAAAACAGACATTTTTATTAGAAATGCCCTCTAATTTTGAACTTCCTTTAGATTTATTTATTTATATTTTTATATATTTATATATGGGTTTGGGTTTTCTTTTGGTCATGTATTTTTTGGTATTTTCTCTCAAAGTCTGTTACAGAGCATATGAATTATGAATTGTATGTGCTACAACCTAGTTAGCCTTCCACTATAAGTATTAATTTAAATGAAATTATCTGTCCTCTGGACACTCAGAATTAGAAGACTGTTCAGGAATCTAGTGTCTTAATTCACTACTTTCACAAAGGCCATCACATATGCCAGTGTAATGGATGGAGGGTATTTGTAAAATACATATATATGCATACTTCATTTGGGTTGAAACTTCATTTAGTAGTGCTTCATAATTTCACTAGGGCTTTGCTTAAATAAAAATCAGGTTAAAGTATCTAGACAACTCTCCAAAAATTCAAGTAGAGATAAGCTGGGATTATTCTCTGGTCTGACGGTTTTGCTGCAGAGAAACATGTAAACAAAAGGGCAATAACAATATTTTAGTCCTGAGTTCTTTGTGTTATTACCAATTCCTGTCAGCCAGGAAAGGAAATTCTGTACATTTTCACTCTCATTTCCCTTCAAATTACTTTTGTGACCTCCTTGCCCCTAACTGAAATATGACTCCAAATATACATCGCTAATGCTGATTATGTTATTGTACTATTTCACCTTCGCTGTGCAGTATCAAAGGAGCTGAAACAGGGACAGGGTATTGGCATGATGCTATGGAATCTTAAACACAGTGCAGAAATCCTCCTCTTTGGGAAGGGGCCAGGGCCATTATCCTTGCTAAGAGAGCCAGCATAGCAATGTCAAAACAAAACAAAAAATCCCTGCTGGATAAAAAGTGTCATTTTCCAAACAAATAAATACAAGGGTTTCAAGTTTTCTTAGTGCAACGTTAAAATAAGCTCTACTCTGTAGAGTAATGAATAAATCTAGTTTGTTGATTCTACCCATTGCTGAAACAGTGTAAAGAAGGATTAGGTAAAACTAAAAGAGACAAATGTATGAAGCATTCACACAAACCTCCAAGAGAAAAGAGGTAACATGCCAGCTAGAACATGGAATAGATTCTGGATTTTAGATCATCTGAACTTGTCTTTTGGGACATCTTGCAATTTCCTTTGCTTGATATCCAATGAGCTTTACAGAATGCAAACAACAATATTTAAAATAAGCAAATATGGAAGTACTACAGCTTAAAATTGAAATATTCTTGAACAAAACATTTTACCTTGAGAAAAGTATTTAACTCTGAGCTATCTCAAAGTTGGAAATTTCAAAGTTAATCAAATTATCTGAAATTTTTCAATGGATTATCTTTGTGAAAGAGAATGAGAAGGGAAAAAATTATCTCATAAAAATCCACTTAGTTCATGTAAAGAGAAAAAGAGGGTGGGAATTTTTATGTGTGGATCACACCGCTTGATTTTTTTTCAAATACTGGTATCAAACTGGATAAAGAACTATTTGCAGCCAGGATCAAGTAGAGACCAAGTAGGATTGTGAAAAGGCAACCTTAAAGTAACATATGATCTATTATCAGGATTCTTGCAGTACAGTCTGTTTGGATTTATAATCTTTGTGGAAACAGTGACTGATTCAATATGCAGGGCACATAATTCATCTGTAATGAAAGCACTTCACCTTGAAGAGCACTTCCAGTACTACTGGCTCTCAGTAGAACATTGTTCTATATTGAGAATTCAGGGGGGGAATTGTGCTTAATGGTAAATGAATTTTAAGAGTTCCCTTTTTATCCCATCAGAGGACTATGTTGCTCTTCTGCAATCTTCTTAAAGAATATTTTGCAGTTCATACCTTTCAGTTTAACCGCTGTTTTCAGTAGTCTGCCTTTTCCCTCTCTTCTTACACAAGATACTTTTGCTGCTCCTGGTCAGCTCTCTTGTTCTTTGAATGGAGAAATTGTATGCTGTGAGTTGAACAAACTATAGGAAAAACAAACAAACTAACCAAGAATCTGGGTTTTTTGCCAGGTTATTTACTACTTGTACAATAGAAGAGAAGGTTTGAAGGAAGAGAATGCCTGATAAGGTGGGAGAGTGACTGTCATGCTTACATCATGTTTTATGGCTTCAATTCCTTTGTAAAGACAGTGTCTTTTGAAGGCTAAGGTTAATCTCTTGTCAGAGGACTTTTTCTTGTACAGCGTTGAATTTTTTGAGTATTTTAATACAAGGTCTAAGAATTACTTCTGACATAATTACATATAAATCTAAATGCTCATTCCCCTTTAGAATGCCTGTATTACATCAGGCCATATCTCGAATATCACCAAAACTATGGGATTTATTTCTGCTGGGAAGCAGAAAGATCAAAAGAACTGAAAGAAAATTATTATTTCAAGGCATTTTTTAATTATTATTATTATTATTTTAACACATTTTCCTAGGTGAAATACAAATACCGCAAAATAGAAAGTACTTGGAGTTTAAGTCCTTTATCCATCTGATAGTCAAGATCCTTCCTGATTTTTTCTTTCTTTATAGAAAGAGGTCTTTGACTAGATTGAGTTCAATGGAATAAATTTAATTTTATAGGTTGTGTTTACTGCTATCAGAAAATGGCAAACTAATCTGAAACCATGCCAAAAAATTCCCCTGCCATAATTGTAACCTGTTTTCTTTACCATAGATGTAGAAATGGGAGAGTTAGAGTACATTATGACTACTGGAAAACAAAGCATGAACATAAAAATATCTATACAAAAATATCCTAAATTTTAGAAATATTTCAGAAATTCAAAGTAGAAAATAGCTTCCAACACTAGAAAGGAAGTTTTTTAACACACTGTTAGCATCACTGGTGGACTATTTCTGTACATACAGGTTGTAGCCCTTAAATGACCAAAACCAACTCCAATTTAAGTTTGCAAACTGAGGAACTTGTATGTGATTTAATGGAAATGCTATCAATTTGCTTATCTTTTATAAATATGTATTTAATTTTTAAAATTACAAATAGTGGTAAACTATTATTATATATCAATAACTATCTGTCTGTTGGGGTAGACCTGAATACCTAAAAGAAAATTTACTGTTGAGGTATGCCCTCTTAAAGTCTTTAAGGCTTTGTGTCTTCAAGGCCAGATATTTGAATTAATATTTTTTTAATACAGGAAATTGTTTCAATGGTATTTTATGACCATTTTAAAATAAATATCTTGGCATTTAAAAACAGAGTGAGCTTTTTATGTGAAAACCGTGTAGTTTAGCATCTCTGTTTTTTAAAACTATTTTTCTTCAAATTCATTTCCTCTCTTCAGAGAGAGCTGTGAGAACATACGATTTATTTTTGTTTTGTGTTGTTTTCTTTTGGTCTGGTTTTTTTAACTGAGTTTCAATTAATTGTGAAGTAATTTCAAACTAATCTTTAACTAACTCTTAAGCTCACGAAGCAGTGGTGGGCAGGACCGAGCAGGCTGTGACTGGTAACCCCCATCCTGTGGTCTGTCAGCAGCGCAGCTGTGGCTGAGTGCCTGAGCTTGGTGGTGTGACTGGCAGCAGGGCTGGGCTGGCTCAGCATCCCGGTTATCCTGGGTTATCTCCCTCCCCAGCTCCGGGAATCAGCAAGCCACCGGCGGCTGCTCAGCCTGTCACCCATGGTTCAGCCTCGCATGGAGCAATCGATGTGTCTGATGGGCAAATACCTTGCAGTGTCTTTTACACAGATGAACTCGCTGCCGCTTGACAGAGTTCCAACCTTTTACACCTATTAAGGAAGGAAACAATAATGCTGTCCTCTTCTCTTCAGGGTTTTCTATATGCTGCCCCTGACTGTGTCCTAAATGAATCAAGAAATCAATTTGCAGCCTCTCAGCCTCTGTTAAATCAAACTTATTCACAGTTTCTGTTGAGTAAAAAACATCCCATGCTTCTCCTCAGTATCCACTGTCATTTTAGCAAGATCTAGCAGCGCCTTGGCCAAAGCTGCACTGTCCAAAATGTTTAATTTTGCTTTTTCCCCTCTCTTTTTAGCTTTCTTTGTTACCTTTTTATTATTTTATTAATTTACCTTTATTAGTATTGTTTGTATAAATTATTTTTTCTCTTAGAACCAGTCTGCTAAATACAGCTGCTAAATGAGGCATAAAATAAATTTAATCTCCAGAAGAATGGAACATAATATGGAATAAAGTTCTTTTATTGAAAAAATAGTGACTACAAGATGAAATATCACAGTGTTTATTGTGAACTTATAGATATTATAGGCCTGGTAATAACCTAAGAGTTTATCCACTTTTTTTTTTTCATGTCAATGTTTACTCTTTGTGGCATAGATAACATTTTTGCATTTTAATAATACAGAGTCTGAGGCTCCCATGTTTTCTTGACATGGCATTTATTAATTTAAATACCTGAAAGTTAAAGACTTAGTGCAATGTCTTATGCAGCCTCCATAAATAGTCAATGGAAAGAGAAAAGTATCTGTGCTTTACAGCACTGTAAGAAAGGTAAGCAGCATATGGAGTCTAAAACATCATCTTTCTGTCCAGAGAGAATCTCACAATTAACCTAAGGTAATAAGTCATTTGAAGACATCTACAGGCAGGTCACATGTTCCTCTATTAAGAATATTTTCATTTCAGGTAGTGAAAGATGATTCCAGTAAAGGAAATTAGACCAGAACAAAGATGTTTTATACATTAACTAGTTTAAAATAATGTTTAAAGTTCATAAAAAATATGCTATTTATCTTCTTGGTACAAACTACTTTGAATTATAATATATGCCCCTTTTTTTAAACCATTTTTTTCTAGGTTAAACAAAAGGAATAATGTTATCCAAAGGAATTGACATTTCTCCTTTTTTTTCCAATGTATTTAAAAAATATAAGCAAAAACCTTTTTCTCACATATTTTGATCCCTACTTAATGCAGATGATTGCCAGAATGCTTTTTCTCCATATGGTTACTAAGATTTATGATCAATCAGATCATAATGTCATAGTATTATGGTATCATACTCAGATATGAATCCTTACCACTATGTCATGTAGAATGAAAAAAAACCCAAAACATATCTCTTTTGGATATGAGAAAGCATCAAAACAAAATGAAGATTTATTACCTCACTTTATAGTGATTTTGTCACATATACATTAAAATTATCTTATTGTTCATGCTTCAGAAGTAAATCTTTCACTGACATTAATTCATTCACCAATAGGTTCTGCTATATCAGCCCATAGGATCACCTCATTTCCCGGGTTTGGGTATAGTGAACATAACTCCAAAATAGCCAGACATAAAAAAAGAAAGCTTATGGGCAGCAATTATAAATTCCTAGAAATCTAAAGTTGCTGCCAGTGGAAGGCCACTGAAATTGTTCCAAGAGAATTTATCTTAAGATATCCTACTGAAATAGTGTGGTTTTTTACTCCCTTTGACATTTATGATTAGTAATACTCAGGAATATGCTCTATCATTTTTATGATGCAACAGTTTTTGCTGTGCTGTCTAGTTTTCATTTGAAACAAAATGGGCTGAATCAGATTGTAGTAGTTCAGACTTAAGCAGTTTTTCTCCACTTGTAAATCAGCTATTATTCTGAAGAGGCTATCTATCAGAAAAGAAAAAGAAGAAAAAAAGGAATAAACAGGCAAATTACACTACAAAAACCCAATGGAGGAAAAAGCAAAAATCCATGATTTATGACAACTTAACTGTTATTCACATCTCTGAATTATTTGCTTTTGAAGTTTGTGTAATATAGACGGCAAATGTGAATATAAATTTATATTTCAGAGTTTCTTTGAATGTTTCATGCATGCAACAATACCCTGCTTGTAGACACTACATTTGGGAGTAAGTTATTGCTTTAAATTTTCTTCTCTTCTGAGAGAACCATTTCATTTTAGGGTGAATAAATAATATTATATACTGACAATAGCATAATTTTAAAAGATTTCATTATTTGGGGGGTTAGATCAATTAATTATTAGGTTTGGTCTTTAAGGACTTGATGCCATAGGAGCTTGGGGTTTTTTGCTAGTGCTGGGTTGCTAAGAGCACTCAGTTACGTCTGGGTCCTTCAGATGGTGGTGGTGGAATTAATTAGCTCTGCCCATCAAATGAGGATGCTGCATGATCCAGTCTTGGACTGTCACCTGCGGGTGGCTTGGGCTCCCACTGTGAGCAGTTTGTGGCGCTGCTCTGCAGGAGCTGCCAGCAGAGGAGAAAAGCTCTGAAAAGCCCAGTCAGAGGCACAGTCAGGGTGCAGAGTGCTGAGTGTCTGAATGGGGGATCCCTGCTGGATATCCCCCCATGGGACCAGTAGTTAATGGGGTTGGGGTTGCTCAGAGAGTTACATGGGGGAGGGACACCACAAGTATGTGAGGAGATAAACTCTGTGTACATGTGGGAGGACTCAAAGTGGGAATCAGAGAGACCCATCCAATGCTGTGCACCGTGTGGTGGAGACTGCTCTGTTGACCTGCCTGAGCTTCTTCTTGGAGGGCAGCCTCACTGTCATTGCCACTGCCACAGGCTGCAGGACAGAGGGGTAGTGTCACCATAAAATTTCATATAGCTCTGATTAAAATGTTCAGATAACTGAGCCCATTAATCCCACACACTCTCAAATTGGCCTTATGCTGTGACAGTCTTTGAGACTAGGCTCTGTTTTCCTCTTACCTTTAAGTGGAAAAAAAAATTTCCTCTAATATGATCGCTAAACAAAATAGCTGAGATAAAGAATTGAGTAGAAGAAAATTACATGTGAGGCACCAGAAAATGGGTCTAATTTTATAACATTTGCACACCCCTAAAAGAGTGCATATGAAAAGCCAAGCAATCATCACAGTTTATCTCTCTCTGACATTTCCAAATGCTATTTATACATTTTCTGGGTCAGTCTTTTATGAAAATAGCCATGTATGCCAGCTATCTAATGACCTGGCATTTGAAACCAATTCAATTTATATGTTAAATTTGATGTTAGGGGAAAACCAATACACTTACCACATTTTCGTTCTGTAAGACTAGTTGTCATCTTAATTTGTCTGGAAACATCTTTTTATTTTCCAGGAGTATCTCATGAGATATAAAGTAGCATAAATCATTCTAGCTCTTCTACTGCTGGGAATAACTGTTAAGGGTAAATTTTGGCCTAGTCAATATATATCACAGTGATACATGAAAACAGCACCAGCAATGCCCTTAATGTTCTCCAACAACTATCTGCATCTCCTGGAGAGAGTGAGAAATCAGCTGTTCGAAGTTGAACTGGGCAGTAATTGAAAGGAGCACTTTTCTAATTTGTTAGCAAAGATGGAAGGTTTATAGTTTGCCTATATTGGCACATGCCCTCCTCTCTTTTCTATTCCTGATTTTTTCTGCAGGGTCCATGGCATGCTGAAGTGCCTGGAAAGAATGTCTTAAGTGTGACAAATTGTTATGGCTCAAGGATCCTTGGACAATGAACTCTTTTGGTGTTTTTCACCCAAAGGATGAAAGAGAGAAGGAATTCACTCCATTTAGAGAAAAAAATCTCATTTCATATTGCTTCAAATGTCATGGATAAAAGGGCAAAAGGGCAAGCAAAATTAGGACTGATCCTAAATTTGTTTGATTCCATCTCCTCAAAAGTCTGACAATGTATCAAGGCACTAGGGAGCTTCTTGATCAGTTTGCATGAACAGGATGATGCCAAGATGTAACTCAAAGTTTGTGTAACAGCATGTGTGCTGTATGGCTATTTTCAGTAAATGTCTAAAAAATTATGCAGAAAATACTTAGAGTATTTTTGGACTGTATAAATTCTTACAAGTTGCTGTGTTATGATTTTTGTTTATGAAGTTTGTTGGCAGATTTCTTGAAATTTTCAGAGTGCTTCAAATCCTCCAGAAAACACAGAATAATGTGACTCCTTTAACAAGGAGTCATATCTGTTTTGGTTTTGGTTCCTGTGTTTAGTCTTACCTATGGAATGGGCACAACTCCTTGAGAGTGAGCTCTGTTCACTTGTGACTGCATCCAGTGAACCACAATCTCTTTGCAAAGCAAGATCAGATATAGATGTTTACTCCATCTCCTGATGAATTCGGCTTGGGATGTGTATATCTCATTTAACAATTTAAAGTTGTTAAAGAGATGTTAAATAAATATAGCTTTCTTTACAAAGATTTTTGATCTTTTTTTTTCCTAAGAAGTTTTAACAGATTGCTTTATGCCACCTAAACTTATGAATCACTGGGGATTGATATTTCCCACCCTAGATATGCTATTCACCATTCTGAAAATGTTCTCTACCTTTTCTAAGGAAAAAAGTGTGTAATCATAGTGACTTTACCATTTGACAAGCATTGTCTCTTTAAATCCCTTTTAATTTTTGTAATCTTGGTAGTTAAAGAAAACTCATCATTCTGACTATACCATCCAAATGTTAACAATGACAAGCCTCAAACCTTCTTTATCTGCATGACAATGAGCACAGAGCATTTAAAATATTCATTAATATGTTATGTCTATTATTGTTTAACATGCCTGTAAACGCAGTCTTAAACAGAAGATATTTAAGCAAAATGAAACTTCAAGAACTTTAATTTCCTGTTTTATTTAACAGTGTCTAAAAGATCTGAAAAATACTGAAAATTTTGCAGGCATATTTTGCAGAGTCAGATTTTAATCACATTAAATACTTTAAGATAGTTTAAGTTACACATTTCAGTTATTTTTTTGTTACTTATATTTTATAACTTGCTCTACAAGGATTTCTTTTGGCTTCCAAGGTGTCAAAATTATGTGTAAAAAGTAAAATAATAAATGACTTCTTACACTTCCTCTAATGTTTACTTAATGATTTTAAAGTTGCAGCAACTGTCGTTTGTTAGTTATAAAAAATAAATATACAGTGCTAATGCAAAAAAAGACTTCCCACCACAAATTTAACATTGTATCAGAATATGTGTTAGAGTTCTCCCTCAAGATAATCTTTACAATCTTCAAGTATCATGGTTTTAATTCCAGTACTGTATTTGCAGATACGTTTTTTACTGAGGTTTTTCTTTTTTTTTTTTTCCCTACTTTTACAGTAATTAAATATCCCTTTTCCCTTAACTGTATTGTCTCAAAAGGAGTTTGCTTTAACAGTTAGGTCAGTGGCCTGAAACTGAAAGATTCTAATTTAATACCGCCTTCCATTTGCAAGGTCTTCACTATGTTTGTGTCCTTAATAGAAAGCCTGGGAGAAATGTTCCTTTGCAAACATTGTTAACAGTTACATCTTGTTAGCAGCAGCAACTGCAATTTCTTTTGTGCTACAGGCAATGCACATGTGGAGAAGAGACCTTGACGTGTGTATCCAAAGTAGAATTATGTCCCCCAGTCTGTCCCATGTGCTCTTGATCTGCATCAACTTCCCCTGAACTGGAGATGTACCCTGTCTGCTTGGCAGGGTCTGCAATGGATCCAGGATAACCAGGATCGCTGAGACAACCATAGACACTCTCTGTCCCCTTGATTCACCCATTTTCAGAAAAAAACATGTTGTTGGATAAAGAAAATTGGAAGGACAGATAAGAAAAACATCATGTTACGCCTCAATCCCTTTAGCATCAAAAGGGGTTGGAACACAATTGAAAAAAGTTAAGGGACTGTGGTGGAAGCTATCTCTACTGCCTGTGGTGGAACCTATCTCTACTGCCTGTGGTAGAAATCAAAACTACCTGTGACCTAGAGAGTAAAACAAAAATAATGGTTTTCACCTAAGAAGGATCTAATATTTTAATTCATTATTATCAATTGTATTGTTAGATCTGTTGGCATAATTACCTTATAAATTAAACTAATTTAAGAAATAACCAAATCTTTCTGATTAAGCTAAAGAAGAAGATTCGAAGTATATGTTTAGAAATCATGATGCAAAGACTACTCAATTTCACCCAAAAGAATTATAAAGTATCAAAGCAAATAAACCAGAGTAATGATAAAAAGCATCAAGTAGCTTAAACCACATCAAAATATGTCTGTATAGCATATAACATATTGTTTTCTTATTTCAATATCAAATTGTGCTGATATTGTCTGAAAATTACCTCTTATTGGTAGTTGTAAAACATTCTGACACATGAGAGAAATATATAGATTTAATTTTTGAGAAACTATACATTTTTCAGTTTTGAATATAAAGTCTGCATTATAATTTCATAAATTACCTTACACTAGGTAAAAGTAGTTACATTTTGCTTCTAAGTATGCATGGCTTTCCTTAGTAGATTTTTGACTTTGTTCTTTAATTTTAAACTACTTTTCTTAGAGTATTTTGTGAGCAAGGCCCTCTTTTATCATCTCTCTACTACCTAAGAATTATTCCAAGAATGGATTTCCATTGTCTAGCTCTTTCACTGATGCATTTTTTATTCTTTAAAATTCAGAAAGTCTGAACTCCAGTCACAGCCCTATATTCATTTTATGTAACTGCTTGGTTCAACACTTCCAACAGAAAAATGCTGAACATTGAAATGTATCTTTATAACTCCTAAAACTGAGTCCACAGATCAATTTTTGCACCTTAGTGCAAATTTATCCATAAAATAAAAGTAGTTTATCTGGAGTGCTTTTGTAACCACAACTGATTCTAAGTAACAGTCAATTAAAAAATAATGTTATAATCCAAAAGCTGTGTAATTCCCACCAGTTTCATAGCAAAATAATTGCAGAAAGGAACAAGCTGACAGACACTCAGTATTTTAATAACAAATCATCAACTATTAAATATCTCTGGTCTATATTCTATTGGATGTTTTTTGGCTACACTCTATTTGAAGAGTCTGTGCTTTAAAAATAAATCATAGCTATACCTCCTAATAGAAGTGTTACAAAAGAAACATGTAATGCAAATATTTTTCCAGTGTATGTAATGTACTGTTCTTTGAAAAACTCATTCATTAAGAAATTGATGTTTAACCCTCGAGATTTGAAAAAAGTAGAGGCACACATTTACTGCGATCTGAAAGACTTTGCATGCAGTTACTAGCTGGAGGATTATAAAGAAAAGTGTGAACAGAAATGACTGTAACAGAAAAAAAAGATGTTTCTGTTACAGTAGAGTGAAGAGTTGCAACACAGGGAGTATTTCCTACTGTTCCTTTAAAACAAGAAAATTTTCACTCTTGATGTCACCCTCAGAAATTTCAGGCACATGTTCATGACAATCACTTGCATAAGTGCAGCTGAAGCACTCACAAACATCTGTCAGAGCTGGGGGTCTTGCAGAAAATGGATTGATAGCGTGAAAAATTTAACACGCAAGTTGAATGCAAAACAAGCATAGTGAGTATTTCCTCTGGAAAATCCAATTTAGAAATTTGGAACATCACAGATGTAGAAGTTAGATGGTGGGCTCTGACGAAACAACATATCAGATTCTCTTTCTAGGGTTTTTGAGTGGCTTCTGTGTTTGTCTCTGCTTTTTTTGGTTTTTGCACAGGATGCACCCAGATAAATGTTTTAAGTTTGATTTTAGAATATAAAAAACTAAAAAAAAAACCCAAACCAAACAAAAACAAACAAACAAACAAACAACAAACCAAAATGAAAGCTCTCTTACCTGTGTAACTTCAGGGCCTTCTAGGCACAGAGGACTGGACACTGCAAAAGTTGCATGAAATGTGGGATGTAGAGAAGTAAGCAGTTCTGTTTTACTTCACAGATCTTCAGAGAACTCTAGGAGTTAGAGCTTCCTGCCAGTATAAGTCAGTTCTGCTTTTACTTTTGGAAACTCACAGTATGACACTGCTTACTGCATGCTATTTTGAGTGCCCTCAGTAAAACTATGAACACAGGCACTTTTGTGTGAAACATCATAAAGCCTCTCTGATGTTCATTCAGAGTCCAGAATTAAAATGCAGAAGGCTCTAGCAAGCAAAATACAAGCTGATTTTCTTCTTCCTAGTGGAAAAATAAAGTACTCCTTGGCAAGTAACCAGGGTGGTGGGAAGGTAATTTGTTTTGTGTGAGAGCATTTTGCAAGTGAAAAGGATATGCCCTCTGTTTAGAGATTAGTCAGGGAAAAAAGTGGTCAGTTTAAAGTAGTCACAAAAGTTAGTCAAAGAAGAGAGGTTTTATATTCTGGGTTTTGCCCTCTGGCCATTTTTTTTCCACCAAATAATTTAGTTTCAAGAATCATAAAATCTTCACGCTGAGAAAAAAAAAACAACAACAACCAAAACCCCCACATGCTCAAGATATTGGTTTATCGCTTTACATATTTTTAGAGACATTAAATAAATGTCTTTTCTTTTCTTATAATTCTTTGCTAAGACTAAATTTTATCTACTAGTTAGTGCTGGGGTTTTATAGTCAAACAAAAAATATAATAAAATTATATAATATTAAAAAAAAAACACAAAACACCCCTAAAAATTGTGGAATAATAATGCAACAGGTTATAATTTTTTACAGACATCAGCTTTTATCTCAAGTAAATTTAGGAAATTCTGAGCAATAATTCAAACATTCATTGTGCCTTTATTAAAAAATGAGGATATTTGGTGAAAAAACAAGAATGGTGTGTTACAGTAACACTTTAGTAATTATTATGGAAGAGGTTTATGGTGGGATAATTTAAAGCCTAGCACTACATCAGTTATAGCTCCTGGCCAAGAAGATTTCTGAGAAGTCCTAAATGGCAAAAAACCCCAAACATTACATTTTTTCAGACATCCTGTGTCCTGTTAATTATAAAACTAAAACTGAAAAAAGCTCCAAGGCACTCATCTCAAGAAAAGTTCTCTCTCTCTTTTTCTTCTTATCATAAAGTCTCAGAAAATTTACCAACCCTCTCTGTGGAAATGGAAAACTTCTTGTCTGAGGAAAAGTGACTCTTTACATGGGTAATGTTGTAAAACAACATGATGAGACCATGGTCTGCAAAGGGAACAGTTCTGATTGATGCAAGTCTGATGCCTTGGATAACACCAAATCCCTGTTTACTGTATTTATATCTAGATGTCAGGGTCAAATTAACTTCTACCAAATAAACACAAATGCCCCTAATATCAAAGACTTTATAATTTGGATTGGATAGGCTTGAAGTAACATGGGAAAACTGTCCACTCATTATGTCCATCCTGACAGAGTCAGAAAGACTTGTTTGCTAAGGGAAAGTATGCTGTAAATTATCTGAGCAGCTGGATTTTTTGTAAGATTATTTAGAATCAGTTGTGAGTTTTTGAGGATGATCTCCTGACAAATTCTTGAGATTATCTCATCCTAATGACTTTAGTATAAGTAACAATTTCTATATCAGGCTGGAAATGAATACAGTTTATCAACTGATATACAGTTTTAGCTTTAAGAAGTAGATAGATCAGTTAATATCTCTTTTTCTCAAATCAAAGCAAACATCATAATGTTACAGCTTGAGGTTCTTTGACAATACTCTGTTCCTACTATGTTGTTTAATTATTTATGAAATTATATATCAAAACCAAGATGATAGAGATTTAATTCTGCTGCTCTTACCTCAAGCATTTTTTGCCTGTGCTAGACAAAACTTGATTTGTCTAAAACTTGACATTAGACTTGAGTAAGGGAATTGAACTAAGATCACATTTTCATATCTTCTACACATTTTATCATGCTTCATTTTTTGTTTCCTTTTTTGTTTGCTTCTTGTGTTTAAGAACCACAAATATTTGGTGAGAGCTCCTATTTAGTGAGAATGGTTACTTCTTACTGTTTATTCATGGTCTGACACCAGCTCTGTGCAGACTGAGATAGAGCAAACCAAGAAAAAGTGAAGACGGACGCACTCCTATGTTCTGTGGAAACCGAATAAGTGTAATTGGAATTCAGAGATATATTACCACTTACCACTTGGAAAAAAACAGCTTTTTTATGCTCTATACTTCTCACTGACTTTCTACTAATAAAGAAGAGGTGACATTTCATTCACCAAGGCAGAATTAACCAGACAGAGATGTAAGAAGAGGGTAAACCTATTGCTGACAGTTGGTAAATGGGATATTTTTGTTTACTGAGAATTCTGGATCTTGCCACAGGATGTAATCTAAGTAAGATATGTCATGTGAAACAAACATAAATCAACATTAGGAAGCAAACAAAAATTGAAGTTTCTTGGAAATGCTTGTTGAAGAATTTATGAAGGGTACTGGCCGGAGCAATGGCCAGATTTTTGATAAGGTGAAGGGAGTATGCAGCTATAAGGAAAAAAACCTAAAGCTAGTCATATAGGCTACACCTTAAAAAAGAAGTCAAATGAAAGTTAATTCCCACAATTATGAGAAAAATTTTCTCAACTCAGAGGAAAACATACTTATGCAGTGTTCTCATGTGATAAACAGCCTCTGCTTCTCTTTGTGCAAGTACCTGTTAATGATCAGCAGGCTTTTCAATATTAACATAGAGATGAAATAATTTGGAATGCCACCTATGAAGGGAAATTTTTACCCTGTTAACTCTCTCCTGATCTCACAGACCATGATATTTCCTGCAGAGAGAGACTTAAGCTAAATGGGAGAGTTCAGCAGAATAACCGTACTCATCACCTGAGCAAAAACTTTAAGGAGGTTTGGAGGAGTTGAGTGAATTTTTTTAAATAAATAAATAAATACATAAATGAGTTGTTATATAGACAATGGGAACTAAAAAATATAGTTAACCTGTTTGGAGTATTTTCTTTCTTGTAATTTAAAATAGGAATTTTATCCATCCAAAACTAGAGCTTAAATTAGGTGTTTGCTTAGAGGTAAGAACATAATAAAATTGGAATTAAAATATATATATAATTTAAAACATGGTTACTGATCAGCCAATTTTGATATTTATTAAATTGTTTTAAATGTAAACCTGAAATATAGTGATCAACCATATTTTATGGATACATCTGTACATGCAATAATTAATGACTTGAAGAGATAATCTTAAGGATTCAGTGGAGTTAAATACCTTTCTTTTCCTTTCTTTTTTTNTTTTTTCTTTTTTTTTTTTTTTTTTTTTTTTTTTTTAATCCATTTCCCAAAAACTGAACAAAAATTAAAGATGGAAAACTCAAAAGAATTGTTTGGTCTTTAAAAAAACAAAGAACACTGTAATTTTTTTAAAGGGGTCATTTTTCATTCAGGGAGATGCCTCTTTGACATTTATCTAATTGGACTGATCTCATAAGATTTTTATTATCTTGGGGTCATTCAGTGATCTGATATCAGAGTAAGTTGAATTTATTCAGTGAAGGAAAGGAAGTGTGGGAGGGAGAGGGACAGAACCCATGATTTCAAGGGGGGATGATTCTCCCATATTACTTCTGTCCAAATCATGGTTCTTGTGTTTGGAATTTGCATTTGTAATTTCCAGCAAGTTATGCAGAATTACTCCAGGATAAGTAAACAGCCAGCACAACACTTCTGTAAAGTGGAATTGCTGTGAAAATAGGAGGAATTTCAATGCTCACAATAGCAGGAAGCCATTCATAATAACTGTATCTCTGGAGACTCAATGCTAAATTTGTGGGATTTGTGCTGTTTGGTTTGTTATTGCTGGGATCTTTGCCGTTTCTAGACAGACTTTTTAATGGGGATTCTGATATGCAGCTTTTCCTAAAGCTACTCTTACTTATAACCGCTTAAGTATAGCTTCAAGAGGAGCCAAGTGGAATCAAGAAAGAACAGAGAAGTGAGGCCTGCAGGGTGTCATAGGCTAAAATGCAATAACATTTTCTTTCACTCCTGAGCAGTGTCTTGTCACTATACAAAATAAACATACAATGCTCAGTGAAGGGGTTTTTTTGTTGTTGTTTTTGGTTGGGTTTTTTTTGTGATGCATCTTTTTTACCCTTTCTTTTCATCTTTAATGAATTTAGAACTAGAATTCTATTCCCACTAAAATCTCTTACAAGTCCCAGCTTCTGGAAGAGAAGATAGAAGTTACATGAGTCACTGTAAATACAAAAATGCATGGATTAATCTACAATACTAATGAGAGTCTTTTTCACTGAATTATCTGGAATCTATTTAAAAATCATTTTGTGTCTTTTTTAATAGTATTTAATGATAATCTTGTGCATTTTTTTGCTTTCTGCATAATGACTTTTTTTTTTTTTCCAGAGGGAAAAAAAGTTTAGTGAATTGCAACACAATATAATTACTTATGTGTGTACTTAGTGGCTTGTGTGAAAAGTCTGCGGAAATGGTGCATAACCATTCATTAAAAGAAGCTGAATATCTCATCTTTCCAAAGATGCTTCTTTTCTCTTTTATTTTCCTTTACCCTTTCCTTTTCTTTTCTCAGTGAATACTGTTATGATAGACTACACTGTGTTTGGAAAATAATATGCAGACACCTGATTGTCTTTTTCCTGTCTGTTTCTATTCTCATCACAAGATAGAACCAAATAAGAATGAATTCAGAGCAGGTAAATCTTCGAGATTATCCCCTGAAGGAATGGAGTTCTCTTATTGTCTTACTATTAAACAGTGTTTAGATATGAATTGAATGAAATAGGGGATGTCATCTCTATCTTTAGCCTGAGGTCTCATGCTGAGGATCAGATCCTAAGAGCCTGAACTGGACTGGTATCTGTAAGTACTCATTCATATTCTCCTGTCTCCTGCAGAGAAGACAGTGCCTGTCATGAGATACAGATCATACGTAATGCAAGTCAGAATTCAACTGTGAATAACAAAATATGTTGAAGAATAACAAGACAAATATTTTTTCCATTTGTTTTCATAACCCTCACACACTTTTTCATATACATGATCAGTCACCTACAAATCAATAGATTTTCTACGTTATTTAAGTAGCAATATAAGTCTTAGGACACCCATTTACATATAGAAAAAATAATTTAAAAAGTAACATTAGAAATATCAAATGTATGTTTATGAAGAAAAAATATAACTATGTCTGATCAGCTCAGTATCCTGCTGCATTATAATGTCCTAATTTGAAAATAAGTGTAGAAAATAGCACAGGACCTGGACTAGGGACAACAAGGCTGGGACATTTATGGAACAGACTCTTATGAACAAATTTTAATGGCAAAAAAGTAACCATGTTAGATTAGTTCAGAAAAACTAAATTAAATATTCCAATTTCAGAAATGTCAATGTGTTTTGGTTTGTTTGTTTTGTTTGCTTTAGATAATCCTCATGACATTTCAATTCCAAAAAAAAAAAAAAAAATA